>CAWUFW010006649.1:0-57290 GCA_963921515.1 Calotriton arnoldi
GCTCTGTGTCTCTTTACTTAGGAGATTTTGCTGGTGCACACTTGGGAGCCCATGCTCTCTCATTCAGGTGCATCTTTCATATTCCTTGCATCTGATTTGAGGAATCTTGGGGCGTTGTTTTCTTGACCTTCAGAATTGTTGTCACGGTTTATTGAAGTTTGCTATGCTCTCCCCTTCCTAAATTATTGATCTCACTTTCTGACGGAGGTGCTCAAAACTTTCTAAGAAATTACAAGGAATGGTAATAGGAATCAAGATATATATATACATACAGTCAAGACCAAAATTAAATGCTTGGTCCTGGTTTATAGATGACTTGTTTTAGCATGGCAAGGGACTGCAGAGGGAAGTAGAGACATTTTGTCAGGGAACTAAACATAAATGAGCCTAGAAATCCCCTGCACTTTACAGGCTCTCATTGGTGCAGCAACTATCAATTTTTTAGATGTTAGAAATCTATCTTAAAAACGGCCATCTTGAAACAAAGCTCTGCACAGGAAGCCAACTACTGGCAATTCCGATACTACACGCAGAGCAGCTTTCACTCCACAGCATTTGGATCACAAAGCATCCCTACCTAGGGCAAGATCGCTGCGATTCAAGCGAATATGTAGCTGCGAAGAGGATTTTGAAGCTTAACCTCAACCAAGCTTGTGCGACCAGATTCCCAGTGCAAGGGGGTACTCCAACAAATGTACTGTTGAATGAGGCTTGTTAGCGAAAAGTAACAAAGTGACGAAGGAGAGGTCCCCAATCCTCAAAGACCAACAGGGGTTGATGAGTAGTCAGACACAAAAATCCTCTTCTTTTTAGATTTATCTTAAAGTACAACCAAGCAAGATAAAGCGATTAGAAAAATCATTCGGAGAAATACTGGCCTCTCATGTCTAGATGAGTCCCATCATCGGCCACACCCTCCCAAAAAATGCCTCCATAGCATATACCAGAGCAACTTCTATGAGGCGTCCCTAGCTCAAATGACCCCTTTACTCAAACAAAAGCACATGGCCTGTCGCAAAGAAAGGATTCTATAGCTGCAAAAACTTGCAAAGGCATGCCAATTTGGAGTTAACAAAACAGCGTATGACACTCCATTTGGTGATTTAGAAAAACCAACAGGGAAGAGCTCTAGCTGTAAATCTGACTTTTGTAGTGTATTATATGTGCTGGAGTGTCCATGTGCCCGGTACGTTATGCAGCAGGGTGCTGCAATGCTGCAAGAGCACGAAAGGATGCTCCAGCACATCAGAGCTCACTCAAAAATAAAGACTACCTACTACCTCGTAGCGCGACACTTTGAGAGGCACATAATGCGGACCCCAAAGAACTGAAATATTTTATAATTGCAGTGCTGTTCCGCCCATACAAGCGAGGTGGTAGATGAGAGGCACCCCAGACGTCTAGAAACTAGATATATTCTGAGACCTCGATACTGCACATTTTACAGGAGGCCTTGATGTTGCTAGAGGGAATTATGCACCCTGCACTCTAATACCAAAGTGCCAGTGAAATTCTCCAAGATGTAACAGAACTACTCAGACTAAAAGGACTCTAGGTTCCTTTTAATGCCATATAGATATTCTCGCGGCTCAAGATCCTAACTTTTTATTTTTTTCTACACTATTTTGTACACAGCTTTTAGAAGGGTTTCTTAGAAATTTTTATACACTTTTTAGTAGCACATTTTTACATGGGTTTTAGATAAGGATTTTGTACATTGATAGCAAGTTTTAGTATATAAGCATTTTTTGCTTAGGTACTGTAGATTGCACTAGCACTTTATGTATCCATTTGCAAATATGTCTGAATAGAGTATTCATACCTGGATGTAACAAAGAACCAAAAAGCAACTATGCTTGATTTGAAAGAGGCATCTAAACCCGAATGTAAAAATTATGGCAACAGTTACAAGGCAGCATGATTGACATATATGCTGTTTATTGTCTATGCTATACCATTGCACTTTGGGCACATGTCACTTTCAAGAATGGAAAGAGAAAAAGTTTAAAAAGTAAATAAATGGAGGAAAAAAAGTTGTATAAAAGCAGACTCTGTGCCGTTAAGTCGTCATGTGATCAAGGCTCTCTGGAGCCGAAATCGCGTAATGTGCTGCTGGTGCTTATAGTTCAGATTAAATAAAACAGAAATCACCTGCACTCACTTGTGGTCCATGCTCCTGCATTTTCCAAGAAGACCGAAGAAAGGTTGGAGTTTTGGCTGATATATATATATATATATATATATATATATATATATATATATATATATATATTCACTAGAAAAAAAATACCGAAGAGGTTTCAGGGCAGTTATAGTTAGCTGGACATTGCACCCGTTCAAAACCCGATGAAATTCCCCCGCTTATGAGTTGGTTTCAGGTGACTATCTGCTTTCGCGCCCGCAATGCACTGCCATGACAGCTCACATGTTACACATCTCCCACTCTTGACGTGGTCAGTGGCAGCCACTGACAGTGACATCCCTTTCAGATGCAAGCATCTCAAAATGGCGCTATCCTGCCGACTTGAAAAAAATGCCTCCTTGTGGGACCCCTAGAGCAGGCCTGTAGGGTTAGGGTGTTTTCTACCTCTGCCCCCTTCTAGTGCGCTTTGCGCACTTGTTTCTGTCCCTCAGTTCTACCGAGGGGACAAGATGGCTGCTCAACACTTCCCTGGATCGGAATGTTGACAGTCCAGCTGACAGCCAATTAGCATGCAGCTCGTGGATCGGGAGGGTACGCGACCCTACTCTCGGACCATAGATATATATGTGACTTTACTTGTGATTTTCTCAGGAACTGCTGAGCGGTTTACACCATTTAAGCCAAAGGCGACCAGTCTGAACCAAGGAGCTACCTCTTTGCCAAATTTGGTGTAATTCCGTTCAGCAGTTCGGGCTGTAGCTGCGACTAAAGGTTCCCATGGAAAAATGAGATGGGAAAACGCGTTTTGGGACCCCCCTTTTTCTCGGTCCCGGCTTGCGTATCAACCCGAGACTTTCAGGATAGGATGGACCGGAGCGCCCCAACAAGTTGAGAACTTTCGCGAAGGTTCGTCAACCGGCGCCAGCGGTCATTTCCAAATAGAATGTCGCGGATTTCCTATGGATAATAGGTCCTAACTATAACTTTATCTACGACACGCTCAGTGATAGATATATATATATATATATATATATATATATATATATATATATATATATATATATATATATATATATATATTTAGTATTTAGGATTAAACGTTGCATGAGAAACAGCAATGCCACTCTCCCAATTGTGGTGGCAGACATTGCGCCTCAATGATTAATCTCTACACCCAGTGTGAAGATTTAGGAACAGATTTGTGTTGGAAGGTGTCTGTAAATCTTCTAATTTTGTACTGGGAGTAGACTAACCAACAGAAAATTCATACTGTCCAGTACTCACTGTTCCTTAGCCTAGAAGGAATAAAGGTGCTGAAGAAGTCTCACTGTACGGCATGTAAGCTGTTGTGCTCTGGATCAGTTCCAGGGATACCAGGGGTCCTGCACCTCTCAGTGTGTCCACAGCTGCAGCAGAATTAAATTATATTTACACCATAATGTCTAAATAAAAGAAGGTAAATGCTAGAATTGAAAATGTTTGAAATATTAGGTAATGTTAAGAAATGTTAGAATTGAAGGGTTAAAGTTGCGTTGATATCCTCAGGTTGGATTACGCATTAGGAGCAGTGCAAGTGTATCAAACAGGGCCAAAGTATGGCCGTATGAGTGAGTCTCAATTGAGAATTTAAAAAGCCCTAACCTGAAATATTTGATTCATTTATGTGTTTGCTGCATGAATGCTGTGTTTATGTTCTTTTGTGCTTTATTTTGTGGTTCAAATGATCAAAAATGCTTACGATGGGGGCCTTGGTTTCCAATAATAACTCATTGTCCTCAGATGAATCCGACATGGATTTAGTGGAGGTCCCTAGATTCCAGCTGATGAATTGAGTGGAGTGCTCCACACAATTCAAAAGGGTTAAGAAACCATTGCAATAAGGTGGTCACCCTTGGGTCATTGAACACCCATTATTGCTGTAAACCGTCTGATGTGAAGCTTCCCTAGGCACTCATGGGAGTTGAAGGTAAGAGTCTTCTAGATGATGCTATCACCCCAGCAGGTGCTTATAGCTCCATGAGCTGAGACCTGGATCACATCTCTTTAACAGCATCCAATCACAGTGGTGTAGCGCCTTCAAGGATGGGGCCTCCTGCGGAGTGTGATGAGAGGCCCTGATTCTCCACATATCTTGCAGTGTCATGACATTGGCCTTGCAGGCTGGATGGGGCCCGCTCAGGCAGGCAGTTGGGGCCCCACTGCCTGTGTTGCGCCCCTATCTCAGCTAAGCTGCATAAAGGCCCTGGTTTTGTCTGTGGAGCGGCCCCTGAATTTCAAACTGATTTCTACGACTGTTTGCTATAGTTTTATGGCTTCGGGAAATATTCTGAAAACAGACTCCTACCCATGTTCGATGCCAAGAAATGTTATAAATACTTCTTGTCTATATTTGATCAGCTACGGTCAAAGCACAGTTAAGCTGAATTAATTATTTCATGAAAAAGATAAATAATGCAAAATGCACTGTGAGAAATCACCTCGTGGATGTCCGGGGCCCATTCTAGCCTTGGAGAATTGAAGCATGTGCCAGAGGGTAGTGATGCAGTTTTCTCAGGTCAATGTTAGGTGTTCTCCATTAGCCAGGACCTAGAAAAGCAATTCTGGCTACGAAAAGCTAGTTTGTGTTTTATTGTGGCTTATTGGGGTTAAAGTCAGACAGCTAAGTCCAATTTCTTTGTATTCCACATTGAAAGGAAAGACCTGCTACTTGTTAATTTTATTCTTTATACATCGTCTTTCTCTCCACAACATTCTTTATTCTCTGAATATGTGTTTATGTGAAGAGAGCACAGATAGTTAGATACATTTGTAGAATCGTAGAACAGTGATTGATTTCCCAAAGTAATCCAAAGAGGAAGACATTGGGTGCGATTTTTTAAGGGTTGTGTGGCTCGCGTGCATGGTTTTTGAACCACTCATGACCACTGGCCTTTTGATAGTCAGAAAATCAATGCAAGACTTTGTGTTGCTTTGCTTCACACTATCGAGCGCCAGCTAAACAGAATTAGTAAACAACCCCCTGGTCTCTTTACATGTTATTTATATCGGACTGCTAGCTGTCCAGGGACCCACTCGGCGCTCAGTGAAGCAAGCTGGAAATCCACAACATGCAAGTTCAGAATTCATCACATGAGGAGTGCTGTTTCACATGCTCACTGTGGTGCAGTCGAGTAAACAAAAGAATGGGAAGGCCCTCTTTAGGTCTGGCCTGCGTTGCGCTACGGCGCATCGCACATGCTTTGCCCTGGCGAGATCTGTTGTACGTTGGTTTCTGTGCCGTCCAGCTTCCTTTGGAAGCGGGGTTGGTGTCCCACCCTGTCTCCCTTGAGGCCCCGCCCACCCTGGCTGAGGAGATTTTTCGCGCACGCAGCATCAGCGCAACTTCAGGACCTTACAGGCAGTCTCAGTAGCATGGTCCGCCTCCCAGCCACGCGGCCTGCCCAGGCCGGGCCGCACGCTCACCGTCTGTGTCCCGCGTGTGCAGCCAAGTCCTCCGGCCAGTGCATCAGGTCAGCCGCCCGATGCCCCGGAGCAGCACTTCTGCTGCAATGGCGACAGCTTGTTAAGTCAGGAACGCAGACCAGGCTCAGTCGAGGAGAGTTACTGTAGTGATGTGGGGGCGGAGACCGCGGTGACAAAGGTCTCAGCAAAGGAATGGCGGGAAAAAGGGAAAATGCTGTATCTCTCTGTTGGCACTCTTCCCCTTCGCCCCCCGCTGCACTCGGGGCTTGTGGAATGTTCCCACTGAGTTGCGATGGTAGTTTTGCGGTAGAAAGTGAAATAAAGGCTCCCTGCCCTGTGATTGAAGAAGGGGAATCCGTGGCTCTGCGGGCGTCCGGGCCGCTACTCGCGCCGTCTCGATCAGCAGCGGGCTGGGCTTCGCCTCCACTGATGATTCGGCTCCGGCTCGGCCTCTGAGTGATGGAGGGAAGGAACTGGCAAGCTTGGTTCCACGGGCTTTCCTGGTGCAGTTTCCTGCCGCTTGGTCTGAGAGGGTCAGCATGTGCTAGGGTCAGCTCTGGTGCACGTTCTGCCGCGTGGGGGCTGTAGACTGACCTCTCAGGGTTGGGGCAGTGGAGAGCAACATCTCTGTTCACCTGTGTCCTGGCGATTCTGGAGCCGAGCTGGTCCCGGCCATGCGAGGTGCGCCGTAGCTGGAGAGTGCCGGAGTCCCAGCCGTGCAGGGTTTCGCATGCATGCACTCTTCCCGGCTCTCTGCCTTAGGGCCCTGGATGAATCCAAGCCCGGACATGGGCTGCGCCGGGGAAAAATTCTCAGGACTGTGGTCCTTAAAAAGTGGCCCCGCCTGCGCTCACAAGCCGGGGTCTCCTCGACGGGGTCGGCTCCCCCCCTCCTCTCAGGCGGTGGCAGGTTTGAGTAAGGCTGGTATGTTGACATCGGAGTTTACATTGGCTCAGCATCTTGTGATTCCTGGGCAAATCACTTTGTCTCCCGGTTCCTAGAAAAAGCTAAGCATCAAAATGCAGCCAGGTCTGCGCCTTTGTAAGTTAAAGCCATTGGCTCTGCCATACAATGCCATGTTAGCAAAGCAAGAATGGCTTTTACTTAATCAAGTCGTTTAGACCTATACGGCATCTCCAATGCTTGTTGGTTGTTGCCTGCATCTTTGCTCCTCCATTGCTTGCCACGGAGTGAGGGGCCTGCGTTCTGCCCGTCCGGACCGGGCTGGGACTGCTAATCCCAGGTTCCAGAGCGCCCCGCCCACACCTGTGGCAGAGTCTCGCACCAGAGGTGGCTTTGGAAACCAGCTGAAGGTAGCAGTCTCTTCAAACCTCACGTAAAAGAGGGTAATACTCTATGATACATGCATTTGGTAGAGGCACGTTCAGCTTGTTTACCACACAAATAGAACAATAGGAGAAATGTAAGAATATCTCCAGGAGGCTCGGGTGTAGTAAATGAGACTAATATTCTTCTCTCCATTATTTGTTACAGAATTTTCCCCCCTCCACTTTACCGTTATAAATTATAAAATAATGATGGGAGTCCTTGAGAAGATGGGAGAACCAAGTGTTGACTCCATTGGCTCGTCCCGTCCCAGGCCAGAGAGAGTGCTGGCCACCCCAGCTACCAGCCCCCAGCAACCGAGGGTTGATTCCTATCACGGGGGTCTTTCCTTCTGTTGCATGCAGTGTTGTTCTGGGGTGCAGAGGAGAGTGTATAGTGTGTAAGGGATGTTAGTAGAGATGAGAGAGGTGTGAGTCACGTGGCGGGATTGTTGCATAAATTGTGTTTTACCTGTTTTTGGTTAGCTTTGTTATCCATACGAAGCCTTGAAGACTAGATTGCACTATATGTGCAGCATTCCTCGATGAATCAGCATAGATGTAGCCGCCTTATCTATGTAAAATATTTTGAAAATAAATGAAAATGAATGTTATTTAAAATGTGAAACATAAAGAAAAAAAGTAAAAATATAATAAAAAGATGAAATAGTAATTAATCTTTCTTTTTACTTTGTAGGTAGCAGAGAAGAAT
This sequence comes from Calotriton arnoldi, assembly GCA_963921515.1. Lineage (NCBI taxonomy): Eukaryota > Metazoa > Chordata > Amphibia > Caudata > Salamandridae > Calotriton > Calotriton arnoldi. Next base: position 7,643 of record CAWUFW010006649.1, read on the forward strand.
ATTTTCTAAGCCCTAGAGTTGAGCTCAGCTGGAGCCATTATCTACAAGAAATTTAGGTCCAGAGGGAATATACTTTTGCATGTTTGGTTGTTTTGCTCCCCGCCTTCTTCCTGACCTTTCCAATCTTTTCAGGAGTCGCCTTGCCAATCCAGCAGGCCAACCACTAGCCCCAGTACCTTGGATTGTTTCTTAAAAAGAGGAGGGGGCCCCTGAAAGGGGATTGAACCTGTGTCCCGTAGGTTGTCTCGATCGCCGGTGAATCTCCTCCTTCCATCACACTCCTCATCAGTAGGGAACTGCGGGGCCCGAGGAAGGCCTTGCGCGTAACAGCCTCCGCCACGGCTCGCCATCCTGGATACGCAATCGGCCCAGTTCGATAGCCCAGCTGTGGGACTCCATCAGGAGTAGGCTACCTATCCAAACAAAAAGTCTCCCGAGAGCAGCTGTTCAGGGGTGCAGCCTTTGTGGATCTGGGGCTAGCGTAAGCCACACACCACCACGAGGGGGTAAAGGCAAAAGCGATCCAAAGTGGACATAGTCCCGTCCAACTTCGACACAGAGTGCAATGCCCTTGTGATGAAAGAAGATCTGGCGGTTCTGTTAGAGGCTGGTCTGAGTTCCCTTTTTGGTCGTTTGGACCTTAAGCTGGAACCAATAAAGCACATGAGGTTGCATCTTCTAGAGAGCAGAGACCTTTCCAGCTCCTGTGTCAATCCCTCGACCACATCTAGCCTCCACCTCTGTCCGGGAGCTGCAGAGGCTGCTACCGGGCGGGTCGGGCCCCAGTGTTTCCGCTTCAACTGGTCACGCACCTTGCCCTAGCCCCCCATCCCACAAGCACCATTTTCCCACCTGGCCTCCCACACTAGTGTTGGCCAACCTTTAACGTCTCATAAGGGGGCTGCAGGAGAGGCCATATCTCGCCTGTTGTTTCGGACCAGACACTACTGCTCGCATGAGACTGCAGCCACACATGCTAGGGGTGCAGAAGGGGCTGCCCCAACTACTTCCATTGTTCATCGGGCCAGAATACCCAGGCTCCAGCTTCCATCCATTTGCTCCCCGGGAGGCATCAACACTGTATGTTGTAGTGTTGGGCAACGTGCCAGTTCTAAAGCCAGACATCCTTGAGGGTTTTTTTCAGCTAAAGAACAAGGTCCTCCACTTGGCTCAGCATCAACACCTCCTTTGGGCCATGGACCTGGAAGGGACAGTTCTGCAGTGTGGGTGGTCAGGAGGTGTTGTTGCCTGGATCGGAGGTTCGAAAAGAGCTGTGATGGGGACAGTATCATCATTAATTTTAACAGCCCACATTTGGCAGAGAAGGATCCTTCATGCTGCCACATGCTGGCAGATGACAACTACCTCTTCGCCCTCCATGCAGAGCTCTTCCCGGCCGAGTTACTTTACGCACCACCTATCTATGGTACTGCTACCCAAGGAGCCATCGGCTCTGTCTCACCTCGCATTGGCCTCTACCAGCCACCCCCGGTTCCCTTGTTTAACTCATTCGAGCCTCTGGGTCAACTAGGCCAATGTGATTGACTTCGATGGTCAGTGTCCAAGGAAATTCGCTTTTCCTCTGCAAGTCGGTTACAAAGGGATCAGGTGGTTAAGGTGAACCACAGTAATCACATGACGGGTAACAACTCTGTCTAACATTACTTCCTGGAACATAGCTGGTTTGTCAAGCAAGTTTTTGGACCGGGGTGGTTAATCCTTTTCCAAAATATGATATTGTTTGTCTCCAGAGACCTGGACTGTTGACAATATCTATTTTTGGAGGGCACAAGCTCTTTCGCATCCCTGCAATTTGATTCCATCAAAGTGGCGGACGGCCAAGAGGGGGTCTTGCCACTATGTATCTCTTAGTCTACGTGGTGATTTTGGTGGTATTAGACACGGACAATCCATGTCTCCAGGCGTTATCCTCGGTCTCAGGGTCACCACTGCACAAACGCCTCTTGGAGACTCTCTGCTTGTAACGCCACATCTTTTCCTCCCACGGGTTGTGCAATGTCACCGCGCCATGTTCATTTGTAACGGTAATGGCAGGAGTTTTGTCTGGCGAACCTGGTAGCATGGTCTTTGTAGGGACTTTTAGCACACACTATCGCGATGATGCCCACGAAGGCAGGGGATTTAGGGGGCTAGTGAGGAGTCCTCCTGTCCTCTTGTAGACCAGTGTATTTCTGCACATTGCAGGCAGGGTGAGAACTAGTAAACTCTTTGGTTTGCTACCTGGATTTGGAATTCACTATTGGGGAGGTTGGCCCCGCCTCAGCTGATGTCACCACACGCAACCTTTAAGGGGGGCTGGGCGGGGAGCCCTCGTTTATTGATTTTATCTTAGCCCCTGCCCCCTTTATTACTTGATCTCTGGGTCGCTGCATGGTTGGCTAGTGGCTATAGTGACTTCACAACTCCCTTATGCATCAAAGTGTATGTCGTCCTTCCTTTGATCTTAAAAGACAGACCTGCATCGGAGGGGGGGTCTTATGGGGCAACAGATGGAGGAAGACGTCTTGGATGGGGGCAGATTATTCCCACCATGCCTTATGTAGGTCTTTATCGGAGAAGTGCAGAGCAGAGAATTTCAGATATGTCAGAATGTGAAGATTAGAGAGTCAGATGAGTTCATCATCCGTGCCTTCGAGCTGTTTCCGAACTGTTGTTGACCTATTGACCGCCCGGCCCTGGGATATGAGAGAGGGAGAGGGGCCTGGAATGGTTTCAGCTCCAGGCTGCTTTCCACAGCACAGCCAGGAGGCTGAGGCAGCTCTGCATGCCTCCCGAGGAATGCTGCGCTAGTTAAAATCCGCATGACAGCAGTATCAACTGGCTTCTTGGGAACACTTGAGGGCCTGCCCTGAAGGAGGAAGCTTGGGAGCAAACTTCTAATGGCAGCTTCTACTTATCAATGCCGGTGCTAAGTTCTGGAGTAGCATAAACAGCCCCTATTCTGGGAGAAGGAGGCTGTGCATGCTGCAGGCTTGGATAGCACACTGAAAATAGAATGGGTCTAGCTCATTTGAGGGCATGTTTGAGGGAGATCTTGCCTCTACCCGCCTCACATAAAATTGGGGGTATCTCTAAAAAACTAGATAAGTCTTTGGAAGATGAAGTGAGGCGTGGTATCATTGGCCTGACTCGTGAACAAGGCCCCGGAGCCTGATGAGATCCCCACCTGACTTTGATCTGGCTGATGTGAGCGCTTTGAGGCCCCGGCACTTACCTCTGTAATTATTGCGGCTGCCAGGCTGGGCACCTCCTTCCTCATAGGCAACTTCTGGCCATTGTGCCCAGTGATCCATAAGTGTGGAGACAGGACAGCACTGCTTGTTACAGGCCGATCTCACCCGAGTAGACTCAGTGGTGAAAGTGGTCAGTAGAATCTTGTTGGATGGGTTGTCAGCCGGGATCTGATAACATTCTGTCGGATGGCCAATATGGATTCGCCTGGCCCCTCTACCATTAGACAATCTTTGGGAGCCTCGTTTTAATCTCTAGTAAATACACGATTGCTCGTAGGGGTACGCTCTTCTTGGCTTTTATAGATCATCATCACAGCTTTTTATTGCATCAAATAGGGAGTAGTGCTTGAATCCTAGCTCTAGGGGGTAGATAGGAAGTTGTCTCTTTTCTCTTTATGATTTTTGAGACTGCAGCGGTAAAGGTCGTTATTAAATCGAATCAGTGTATCTTGCTCATTTCCTGTAAGGACCAGGTTCGTAAGGTTGTATGTTGGCCCCTTTTCTTTTAATCTGCTGTGTACTTGAAACACTCTTACGGAGCCAAAGTCACAGAATTATCCTGATCGAAATTGGCCAGGCATTTCCCGTTCTGCTACTCCATGAGCTTCGCTGTCATGATAGCGAGACAGAGAGGAGCTTACAAACCATTTTTATCCTCATTCTCCTCCCAGTTTATGAGGAGATTTGAATCCTAAAATTAATTCCAGATGTTCATTGCTTACACGGCTGAGATGGCATGCCTAAGATCACCGTCTTTAGGGTGGGCTCACCCCTATCCTTAAAATATCTATTTTCCTGTTGGGAAATTGCTTGTGGATAAGCTAGACTGGTCCCCCAGCATCACGCAAGAAATGACCTTGAGATCCGCCGCCATTTTTAACTTTGCAGCAAGATTGGGTAAAGTCAGGTGGGGGCCCTCATGGGTGTATAGGAGCAGGAAATGCCTGTCAAGCGTTTTGTCTGGTATTGAAATCTGAGATATGTAGATACTGAGATGCTTAGAGCTTGGAAAATCGTTCCTTGGGAGGTCTGTAGTCACAGTCGCTCAGGGGTATCCCCTCTTCCATTTGCCCCACGAGGCTCGCATTGCCATATATCACCAGACCAGCTATTTTGACGCTGTCACTAGTTAGGAAATATGCTGGGTCAAGAGAGGGGGCTAGACAAACAGAGCTATCCTTGAGGTGTTTATCCCTGGATCCCAAGCCCCTAAGAATGTGTAGCTGAAATATTAAGAGCCCTAACCCCAGTCTGGGAAAAGCGATCTTTTCTCCGCTCCTGAGGTATCCATAAAATAGACATTCCCCACCTAGAAGTCGAGGCGTTTAGCAGACTTTGTTAAGAGAGGAGAGAGCTCACCAGGCCAGCGTTTGCTCATTTTGTTATTTAAGGTCTACCCGGTGGTCGGAGCCATGCCCACTTGACTTAGTGAACTCTTGCCAGTGGAACCACTCACAGCAAGGTTTTTAAAGCAGCCTGTTTTATTTACTTGTAGCTCATCCTCAGATTTAAATAGAGCAACTCTCCCATCCTGCAGCTAAGATTGTACATCTCCATGGAATGCCTTCCATTTACCATGTTCTGTCACATATTATATTTACCGAGAAAATCTTATCTACATTGCCATCTTGAAACAGCTGACACCAAACAGAACAAGCCTGCATTCACCTTTCTCCAGATGCTGCGGGCAATATCGCGTACTTCATGTTTTTAAGCTTTTAAAATCTGCTATTAAACTGAGGGCGAGCTGATTAGATTGGTTGCTCCCTAATTTTCTTTTTTTACCTTTTGCTATTGACTTAAATGTATTGTCTTCAGTGGTTTATCCCAGCAACACTACAGATGTCCCAGTATTTCTGTTGCACTTTGTATTTATTAGCAGACTTGGCTCCTGTACAGGCTGTTTTGAGATTGTATCTATTGTACCATGCTCTTTTATCCTGGATTTTACATTTTGTGCTTTTATGTTTTCTTGATTGTAGAGCTTGAATAAAGAAATTTGATGATGCTGATGAAGAATTAAGGTGTTACTTGTGCACCCCAGCTTCTGGTGGTGCGACCAGTGCAGCCGCACCTTGGCGCCAGCTAATGGGAAAAAGTGGGTGCTGTGCCAAGTAACCCAAGGGTTTAAAAGCCAATTTCTGCAGAGTGCATGTATATCAGCAAGTGTTTCTGGCAACAGAAGAAATGTGAGAATAACTCTGGTGATTATTATTACTCCTGGAGACAGAGTCAGGAATTTGTCAAGTTTTGACCGTCATGATATGAGTACAAGGTTTGTACACTGCTGCAAAGAACATGTAACATGCAGAATCACAGAAAACGTATTTTTATGCAGGCCTAGCTCAGTAGATTTTACTGCTTTTGCCATAGAATCCTTTAGTTACTTGCAGTTTCTAAGTGCAATCCCCTATTCGTGACACAGTGACCCAGGACCTTCCGTCCAAGGCTGCATTGGGAATGTTATCATTTTCCCCAGTCTTTTATTATTCTAATGTTGCTAAAAGGGTTGTTTGGTGGCTTCATGCAACACTCTTAAAATATACTGCCTACTAGTATGGATGATATGTATTCCTACGCCTTCAATTCTCATAGCTTTAGTAGTGCGTACAGTGCTTGCACCTGGCTGAACTAAGGAAAGAGATTGAGGAGTAGGCTAGCTGTATTTAGAAACTTACCAGGTTTAAAAGCACCTGCCCATTAAGTAATGCTTTTGCACAGAGATCCTTTTATTTCTTGCAGTTTCATAAGTTAAAGTCTAATGAGGCACAGTGACCTATGGACTGTCACCAAGGCTGCAATACAGAGCTGCATGGTATAGGTTAGAACATTATGTATTTTTTCCTCCAGTTTTTCATTATTCTAATGTTGACAGACAGACTAAAAACTTGCTGTTTCTCCCAAATCAGAGACAACAATAAATTATTAAAACAAACATCTCTCCCTTACTTATCACATTAAAACACAGTCGCATCAAAGAAAAAAAAAATCAGCAATCATTTAAATACATAATATAGCTTTAAAAACTACAAAATGCTAAAATTTTAAAATGAGTCATTTTCTAGATTATTTAAAGTGCACATGTTTTATCTGCTGTAAAAATACTGTTTTGAATATATAACTGCTGCCACTTTATATGAAACATTCATAAAACTAGACCCTTTAAAGACACCATAGTCAAAACCTTGAATTGCCTGAGTTCTATAGATATGATTATTTTCATTCTGCTAGTTCTTTCTCAAGCTCCTGCAGCACTCCTTAGTGGTAACATTTGAAATCAGTAAGGCGAATCAATCGTCGACTTTATATTTCTTTATTCCATTTCAAATAGATTTGCTCCACTCTTAATACATGAAGAAGCTTGTATATCACATCTACCATTTTGGAAGGCAGAGACTCTGTTGAAGCTTAGCCCTTTTGCATGTCGTCTCCAGACCTTTTTTGCTTTATCCCTCTATTTTTTACTGAATTTGTTTTTGTTGGCCCTAGGACATTTGTGCACTTTACCACTGCTAGCACTTGCCAGTGCTTGTGTTCTCTCAACCAAAGGCATATTAGATTGGCTTATACCAAGCTGGCGTGCACCAGTTTTGCTTGTAAGTCCATAGTAAAGAAGTGGCACTACCTGTGCCCAGGACACTATAAATTAAAATGATACTAGTCAGGTCTGCAGTACAATCATGCCACCCACTTAGTAGCCCTTTAAACATGTCTAAGGCCTGCCATTATTACAGCCTGTGTGTGCAGTTTAAACAGTTTTGACTAGCAAAATAAATCTTTGGCTGGCCTAAACCTTCCCTTTTTAATACATATAATTCACCTAATTACTTAGGCCTGAACAGCCCAGAAGGCAGTGCGTGTATTTAAAAATGAGACATGCTCTTTAGTTTTATGACCTCCCGCGCTTCGTTTGTTTGAGGCCTGGGCCAGGTCATGGGGGCCCAATGCATGATTATAAGTAGGGGGCCTGTAGAATTGCAGCCCGGGGACCGCCACTCCTCAGGGCTATACTCATCTAAATACGGGCACGTGGCCCCATGTCCAGGACTGCCACCACTTTAGGGCTTTTTTAAAGTAAAGTCGTAGAGGCTCCTGCCCCGCTGCTGCCTAGGAGACCATCACTTCCAGGGCTTTCCATATTAGGCTAGAGGCCACGTTGCCACCACTGCCTGGGACCGCCACACTCCTCGGCGTGGCTAACCTGGAAATACGAAGTCCGTTGCTGGACCCGGCCTAGGGACACCACCTTCCCAAACCATGCCTGTATGTGGGAGGGCCTCGGCTATAGTAGAAACCTCCATGGCTCTGGGGACGCCAATCCCCCAGGACCAACTCCATAATGTCCGGGGTGCCACCCGAGACATTACAGTTCTTATGGCAGGGTGGGAGCACTGCTCCTGCCCTGCATAGCAAGCACTGTCGCTTCATGGAGCGAAGGCAGAAAAACTGCTCCTCACTTCCGCCAGGCGAAGCCTGTGGGAATGCCCCCAGTCACCCAGGAGGCTGCATATGGCGGCTCCAGCCTGTCTAAAAGCAATGCAGCTCCCACTTGGGAGGCTGAGGAGCTATCGGGGACTGCGGGGGGGTGGGAGCCCCCGGCGGTCCCCCAAGCGTATGGCCATGCCGAGATCGGGGTCCCCATGGCCAAATGGCCTAGCAGGGGGCACTTGGCCCCTTTTGGTGTATTTTTTTTTTAAAACATAGGCTGGGCCCCAGGGATGGATCCTGGGGTGAGCTAACCTCCCGGGAGGGCCACACTGCCCCCTCGTAATTTGAAATTAAAAGGCAGAGCAGGCCTCGAGGATTGGGTCCCAGGGCCAAAGAGGTAGGAAGGGGCCCCATAAGGATTTCGTTAGGCCACGGGAGTAAGGGGTCCTCGGGCCGAGGTGGCCTGGGAGGGCCACATGGCCCCTCCATTTAAAAAATTAAACAGTAGCTAGCCCGGGCCAGCTGGATCCTCATAGCCGTAATCGGGCTGGGAGGCGCCCCTCCCTTTTCAATTTTTATAAAGGCTCAGGCCCCAGGGATGGGGTCCGAGGCCCAAGGTCGGGGGAGGGCCACCTGGCCCCTTCCTAAATATAAGAAAGCGGCAGCGCTCGCCGGGCCTGCCACTCCTGCCTCTGCAAGCGTGCACTCCTGCCAGCGCGTTCTGGGCCATGGGATGGGGAGTCACCTTTGCTGGTGATGGTCATTGGGAGTGATTAGCCCACCCAGGTGCCTCCGTAGGCCCCACCCTGATGGGATTGCTGAGAGTAGTCTGAGCCACGCCCGCACGCCTCTGCAAATGCCTCTTACTAGGGCACTGCTGGTAGAGAGCGTGGTCCCCCTTGTCTGGAGACTTCCAGGGCTAAAGTAAGGCTTCATTTAGCAGCAGTGTGCCCGGGCGTGTTTAGTGAGCGCAGAGCACCAGCCTCTGGCCGCACCTCTCAGCTTTAATCCAGCTGTGTGGGGGCTTACTAGAAGTGCTGGGAGGCTGGATTGGCCCCCCCCAGGAACCATCCAGGAGGCAAGGAGACCTCATCCCCCAGCCAAGCATACTCGGGATGTGTTTGCAGGTGTCCCTTATCCAGCATTCACTGTGTGGGAGCTTACGGATGTAACAGATCTGGGCTAGTTGGCCCTAAAGGACACCCAGCAGTGAGAGGGGACTTCAATCCCTATTTAAGAGAGCAGCCAGGGAGGCCACGTTTGTAGGTGGTGGGCAGAGAGGTGAGTGGCCTCACTGTGAAGAACTCCAGCGAAATCCTGCTGTGGGACTTACCAGGTAATGGTTAAGGAGTACATAGTTGGCGCAAGGATGTCCTCGGGGGCCAACTACCCCTCCACGCTACACTCCAATGCAGTTCCACCGTTGGGATTCTTAAGGAGGTCTTAGGAGGCTGTTTTGCTCTCCACCATCCACCAAGCGTGCACTCCTGGCCACACTACAGGTTGGGGGATGAAGTCAGCACTGCTCTGAGGGACTTTGGGGGCCCAGAAGCACCACTGCATTTTCCCACTCCTATAGCAAGTCCTACGTGACTCTAAGAGCAGTGGTGGAAGTAGCCTTTCTCACCTCTCTGCAAGCTGACTACTAGTTAAGAAGCATTTGCAATGTAATGAGTTTCGCATTTGCAGGAAGTTACCGACTATTTAGGCGTTATAAATGTGCATTTTCTTTACTAATGTTTTTAGAGTGGAGTGGATGTCGTTGTGTGTAGTCTGATTATGGTATGTTGTGCAGTGGAGTGTGTGGATAGAAGTGTGTGGTATTTTATTGTATAGGGTGAAGTGGAGATTGTAACATGACATAGGTAATTATGTGGTGTAGTAGTACCATGTTGTGGGTAGTAACCTCAGCTTCCAGTGTTCTCATTTCATAAGCTAAACTATAAACTCAGCTGAGAAGGCACAAAAAGAAGCAACCACACCGAGGCACTTCACACCTGGTCAAGTATAGGCAGACATTAGAATTTGTGTGGCCCTGGCCGGCTGTCCCCAATTTAGCATAATTTCTATCACATTTTCTGCATTTGCAACATAATCAATCATCTGCTGCAATCTGCAGAGTTAGACAAAATCTAAACCAAATGTTACCAAAAATGCAGCGACAAAGTGTTACACAGCATGGTGGGAGGCCCTTTCCAAGCGAATGGTCACCTGTTGCCATTGCTAAATGTGGATGTTTGAGGTGGTACTAAGTGCACAAACCACTCTTACTTCTTTCTCGCATTTGCCTGCCACTGCACCTCTCTTATTTCTTTCTCCAACTCTCTTGTCTCTTGCAGCACCTATAGTGCCTCTTTCTGCACTCCCTGTTGCCTCTTTCTGCACCTCTCTTGCCTCTTTCTGCACCCTCTTCACTCTTTCTGCCCTCTCCTGCCTCTTTCTGCACCTCTCTTGCCTCTTTCTGCAGCTCACTGCTGCTCTTTGTACTGCCTCCCTGCCTCTTTCTGCATTCTCTTGCTTCTTTCTGCACCTCTCTTGCCTCTTTCTGCACACTCTCTTGCCTCTTTCTGCACTTCTCTTGCCTCTTTCTGCACCTTCATTTACTTCTTTGCACTTCTCTTGCCTTTTTCTGCACCCTTCTTGCCTCTTTCTGCACCTCTCCTGCCTCTTTCTGCACCTCTGCCTCTTTCTGCACCTCTCTTGCCTCTTTCTGTACCTCTGCTTGCTTCTTTCTACTTCTCTTTCTGCCTCTCTTGCCTCTTTCTGCACCTCTGTTGCTTCTTTCTGCACTTCTCTTGCCTCTTCTTGTACCTCTTTTCCCTCTTCCTGTACTTCTCTTGCCTCTTTCTGCACTTCTGTTGCTTCTTTCTACACTTCTCTTTCTTCTTTCTGCACCTCTCTTGCTTCTTTCTGCACACCTCTTGCCTCATTCTGCACTTGCATTCCCTCTTTCTGCACCTCTCTTGTCTCTTTGTGTACCTCTCTTGCCTCTTTCTGCATTTCTGTTGCCTCTTTCTGCACCTCTGTTGCTTCTTTCTGCACTTCTCTTGCTTCTTTCTGCACCCCTCTTGCCTCATTCTGCACTAGTCTTCCCTCTTTCTGCGTCTCTCTTGTCTCTTTCTGCACCTCTCTTGCTGCTTTCTGCACCCTTCTTGCCTCTTTCTGCAACATTCTTCCCTCTTTCTGCCCTTCTCTTCTCTCTTTCTGCAACTCTCTTGCTTCTTTCTGCACTTCTCTTGCTTCTTTCTGCACCTCTCTTGATTCTTTCTGTAACCCTCTTGCCTCTTTCTGTACATCTCTTGCCTCTTTCTGCACTCCTTTCCCTCTTTTGGCACCTCTCTTGCCTATTTCTGCACCTCTCTTGCCTCTTTCTGTAGCTCTGGTGCATCTTTCTGCACTTCTCTTGCCTCTTTTTGCACCTCTCTTGCCTCTTTCTGCACTTCCGTTGCTTCTTTCTGCACCTTTCTTGCTTCTTTCTGCACACCTCTTGCCTCATTCTGCAGTTTTTGCCCCTCTTTCTGCACCTCTCTTGTCTCTTTGTGCACCTCTCTTGCCTTTTTCTGCACTTCTGTTGCCTCTTTCTGTACCTCTGTTGTTTCTTTCTGCACTTTTCTTGCTTCTTTCTGCACCCCTCTTGCCTCATTCTGCACTTGTCTTCCCTCTTTCTGCATCCCTCTTGTCTCTTTGTGCACCTCTCTTGCTTCTTTCTGCACTTCTGTTGCCTCTTTCCTCACCTCTGTTGCTTCTTTCTGCACTTCTCTTGCTTCTTTCTACACCTCTCTTTCTTCTTTCTGCACCTCTCTTGCTTCTTTCTGCACCCCTCTGCCTGCTTTCTTTCCTCTCTTGCACCTCTCTTGCCTGTACTTTCTGCATTCTCTTGCCTCTTTCTCCCACTCTCTTGCTCTTTCTGCACTCTTTTGCTCTACTTTCTGCACCTCTCTTGCTTCTTTCTGCACCCCTCTTGCCTCTTTCTGCACCTCTCTTGCCTCTTTCTGCACTTCTCTTGCCTCTTTCTGCACCTCTATTGCCTCTTTCTGCACCTCTCTTGCCTCTTTCTGCACCTCTCTTGCCTCTTTCTGCACCTCTCTTGCCTCTTTCTGCACCTCTCTTGCCTCTTTCTGCACCTCTCTTGCCTCTTTCTGCACCTCTCTTGCCTCTTTCTGCCTCTCTTGCTTCTTTCTGCACCTCTCTTGCTTCTTTCTGCACTCCTGTTGCCTCTTTCTACCTCTCTTCTCTGCCCTCTCTTGCACCACTCCTGCATCTTCGCTTCTTGCTTCTGCACTTCTCTAGCTTCTTTCTGCACCGCTCTTGCTTCTTTCTGCACCCCTCTTGCCTCTTTCTGCTCCCTTCCTGCCTCTTTTTGCACTTCTCTTGCCTGTTTCTGCACCTCTCTTTGACTCTTTCTGCACCTCTGTTGCCTCTTTCTGAACCTCACTTGCCTCTTGCTGCACCTCTCTTACTTCTTTCTGCACCTCTCTTGCTTCTTTCTGCACAACTCTTGCCTCTTTCTGCACTTCTCTTGCCTCTTTCTGCACTTCTGTTGCTTCTTTCTGCACTTCTCTTTGCTCTCTGTTCTTGCACCTCTCTTGCTTCTTTCTGCACCTCTCTTGCCTCTTTCTGCACCTCTCTTGCCTCTTTCTGCACCTGTATTGCCTCTTTCTGCTCCTCTCTTGCCTCTTTCTGCACTTCTCTTTCCTGTTTCCGCACCTCTCTTTGACTATTTCTGCACCTCACTTGCCTCTTTCTGCACCCTTCTTCCCTCTCTCTGCACCTCTCTTGCCTCTTTCTGTACCTCTGTTGCTTCTTTCTGCACTTCTCTTGCCTCTTTCTGCACTTCTCTTGCCTCTTTATGTACCTCTTTTGCTTCTTTCTGCACTACTCTTGCTTCTTTCTGCACTTCTCTTGCCCCTTTCTGCACTTCTCTTGCCTCTTTCTGTACCTCATTTGCTTCTTTCTGCACTTCTCTTTTGTCTTTCTGCACCTCTGTTGCTTCTTTCTGCACTTCTGTTGCTTCTTTCTGCACCTTTCTTGCTTCTTTCTGCACACCTCTTGCCTCATTCTGCAGTTGTTGCCCCTCTTTCTGCACCTCTCTTGTCTCTTTCTGCACCTCTCTTGCCTCTTTCTGCACTTCTGTTGCCTCTTTCTGCACCTCTGTTGCTTCTTTCTGCACTTCTCTTGCCTCTTTCTGCACCTCTCTTGCTTCTTTCTGCACTTCTCTTGCCTCTTTCTGCATATTTCTTGCCTCTTTCTACACCTCTCTTGCTTCTTTCTGCACTTCTCTTGCCTCTTTCTGCACCTCTCTTGCTTCTTTCTGCACTTCTCTTGCCTCTTTCTGCACCTCTCTTGCTTCTTTCTGCATCCTCCTGCTTCTTTCTGCACCTCTGCTTCTTTCTGCACCTCTCTTGCCTCTTTCTGCACCTCTCTTGCCTGTTTCTGCACTCCTCTTGCCTCTTTCTGCACCTCTGTTGCTTCTTTCTGCACCTCTCTTGCCTCTTTCTGCACCTCTCTTGCCTCTTTCTGCACCCCTCTTGCCTCTTTCTGCACCTCTCTTGCTTCTTTCTGCACTTCTCTTGCCTCTTTCTGCACCTCTCTTGCCTCTTTCACACCTCTCTTGCTTCTTTCTGCACCTCTCTTGCCTCTTTCTGCACTTCTCTTGCCTGTTTCTGCACCCCTCTTGCCTCTTTCTGCACATCTCTTGCTTCTTTCTGCACCTCTGTTGCCTCTTTCTGTACCTCTCTTGCCTCTTTCTTCACCTCTCTTGCCTCTTTCTGCACCTCTCTTGCCTCTTTCTGCACCTCTCTTGCCTCTTTCTGCACTTCTCTTGCCTCTTTCTGCACCTCTCTTGCCTCTTTCTGCACCTCTCTTGCCTCTTTCTGCACCTCTCTTGCCTCTTTCTGCACCTCTCTTGCCTCTTTCTGCACCTCTCTTGCCTCTTTCTGCACCTCTCTTGCCTCTTTCTGCACCTCTCTTCTGCTCTCTTTCTGCACCTCTCTTGCCTCTTTCTGCACCTCTTGCCTCTTTCTGCACTTCTGTTCTTCTTTCTGCACCTCTCTTGCCTCTTTCTGCACCATCTGTTGCCTCTTTCTGCACTTCTCTTGCTTCTTTCTGCACCTCTCTTGCTTCTTTCTGCACCTCTCTTGCCTCTTTCTGCACCCTCTTTCTGCACCCTTTGCCTCTTTCTGCACCTCTCTTGTCTCTGTCTGCACCTCTCTTGTCTCTGTCTGCACCTCTCTTGCCTATTTCTGCACCTCTCTTGCTTCTTTCTGCACCTCTCTTGTTTCTTTCTGCACCCCTCTTGCCTCTTTCTGGACCTCTCATGCCTCTTTCAGGACTTCTCTTGCCTCTTTCTGCACCTCTCTTGCTTCTTTCTGCACTCTCTTGCCTCTTTCTGCACCTCTCTTGCCTCTTTCTGCACCTTCTCTTGCCTCTTTCTGCACTTCTCTTGCTTCTTTCTGCACTTCTCTTGCTTCTTTCTGCACTCTCTTGCCTCTTTCTGCACTTCTGCTTGCTTCTTTCTGCACTCTCTCTTGCTTCTTTCTGCACCTCTCTTGCCTCTTTCTGACACCTCTTGCCTCTTTCTGCACCTCTCTTGCTTCTTTCTGCACCTCTCTTGCCTCTTTCTGCACCCCTCTTGCCTCTTTCTGCACCTCTCTTGCCTCTTTCTGCACCTCTCTTGCCTCTTTCTGCTCCTCTCTTGCCTCTTTCTGTGGTTCTCTTGCCTCTTTCTGCACCTCTGGTTCTTCTTTCTGCACTTCTCTTGCTTCTTTCTGCACCTCTCTTGCTTCTTTCTGCACCTCTCTTGCTTCTTTCTGCACCTCTCTTGCTTCTTTCTGCACTTCTCTTGCCTGTTTCTGCACTTCTCTTGCCTCTTTCTGCACCTCTCTTGCCTCTTTCTGCACCTCTCTTGCCTCTTTCTGCACCTCTCGCCTCTTTCTGCACTTCTCTTGCCTCTTTCTGCACCTCTCTTGCCTCTTTCTGCACTTCTCTTGCTTCTTTCTGCACCTCTCTTGCCTCTTTCTGCACCTTTCTTGTCTCTTTCTGCACCTTTCTTGTCTCTTTCTGCACCTGACTCATTCTGCAACTCTCTTGCCTCTTTGCACTTCTCTTGCCTCTTTCTGCACTTCTCTTGCCTCTTTCTGCACTTCTCTTGCCTCTTTCTGTACCTCTCTTGCTTCTTTCTGCACTCCTCTTGCCTCTTTCTGCACCCCTCTTCCCTCTTTCTGCACCTCTCTTGCCTCTTTCTGCACCTCTCTTGCCTCTTTCTGCACCTCTCTTGCCTCTTTCTGCACTTCTCTTGCCTCTTTCTGCACCTCTCTTGCCTCTTTCTGCACCCTTCTTGCCTCTTTCTGCACCTCTCTTGCCTCTTTCTGCACCTCTGCTTCTTTCTGCACTTCTCTTGCCTCTTTCTGCAAATCTCTTGCCTCTTTCTGCACCTCTCTTGCTTCTTTCTGCACTTCTCTTGCCTCTTTCTGCACCTCTGTTGCCTCTTTCTGCACTTCTCTTGATTCTTTCTGCAGTTCTCTTGCCTCTTTCTGCACTTCTCCTGCCTCTTTCTGCACCTCTGTTGCCTCTTTCAGCACTTCTCTTGCCTCTTTCTGCACCTCTCTTGCCTCTTTCTGCACCTCTGTTGCTTCTTTCTGCACTTCTCTTTGCCTCTTTCTGCACCTCTCTTGCTTCTTTCTGCACACTCTCTTGCCTCTTTCTGCACTCTCTTGCCTCTTTCTGCACTCTCTTGCCTCTTTCTGCACCTCTCTTGCCTCTTTCTGCACACTCTTGCCTCTTTCTGCACCTCTCTTGCCTCTTTCTGCACTCCTCTTGCCTCTTTCTGCACCTCTCTTGCCTCTTTCTGCACTTCTCTTGCCTCTTTCTGCACCTCTGTTGCTTCTTTCTGCACTTCTCTTGCCTTTTTCTGTATCCCTCTTGCCCCTTTCTGCACTCTCTTGCCTCTTTCTGCACCTCTCTTGCCTCTTTCTGCACTTCTCTTGCCTCTTTCTGCACCTCTCTTGCCTCTTTCTGCACCTTCTCTTGCCTCTTTCTGCACCTCTCTTGCTTCTTTCTGCACCCTCTTACCTTTCTGTACCCCTCTTCCCTCTTTCTGCACCTCTCTTGCATTTTTCAGCACCTCTCTTGCCTCTATGCACTTCTCTAGCTACTTTCTGCACCGCTCTTGCTTCTTTCTGCCCCCCTCTTGCCTCTTTCTGCTCCCTTCCTGCCTCTTTTTGCACTTCTCTTGCCTGTTTCTGCACCTCTCTTGCTTCTTTCTGCACCCCGCTTGCTTCTTTCTGCACCTCTGTTACTCTTTATGTACCTCTCTTGCCTCTTTCTGCACCTCTCTTGCCTCTTTCTGCACTTCTCTTGCCTCTTTCTGCACCTTCTTCTTGCACCTCTCTTGCTTCTTTCTGCACTCTCTTGCTTCTTTCTGCACTTCTCTTGCCTCTTTCTGCACCTCTCTTGCCTCTTTCTGCACCTCTCTTGCCTCTTTCTGCACCTCTCTTGCCTCTTTCTGCACCTCTATTGCTTCTTTCTGCACTTCTCTTGCCTCTTTCTGCACCTCTCTTCCCTCTTTCTGTACTTCTCTTGCCTCTTTCTGCACTTCTGTTGCTTCTTTCTACACTTCTCTTTCTTCTTTCTGCACCTCTCTTGCTTCTTTCTGCACACCTCTTGCATCATTCTGCACTTGTATTCCCTCTTTCTGCACCTCTCTTGCCTCTTTCTGCACCTCTCTTGCCTCTTTCTGCACCTCTCTTGCCTCTTTCTGCACCTCTCTTGCCTCTTTCTGCACTTCTCTTGCCTCTTTCTGCACCCCTCTTGCCTCTTTCTGCACCTCTCTTGCCTCTTTCTGCACTTCTCTTGCCTCTTTCTGCACCTCTCTTGCTTCTTTCTGCACCCTTCTTGCCTCTTTCTGCAGCATCTCTTGCCTCTTTCTGCACTTCTCTTGCTCTCTTTCTGCACCTCTCTTGCTTCTTTCTGCACTTCTCTTGCCTCTTTCTGCACCTCTCTTGCTTCTTTCTGCACTCTCTTGCCTCTTTCTGCACTTCTATTGCCTCTTTCTGCACTCCTTTCCCTCTTTCAGCACCTCTCTTGCCTATTTCTGCACCTCTCTTGCCTCTTTCTGCACTTCTCTTGCCTCTTTCTGTACATCTGTTGCCTCTTTCTGCACCTCTCTTGCTTCTTTCTACACTTCTCTTGCTTCTTTCTGCACTTCTCTTGCCTCTTTCTGCACTTCTGTTGCTTCTTTCTGCACCTCTCTTGCTTCTTTCTGCACCTCTCTTGCCTCTTTCTGCACCTCTCTTGCCTCTTTCTGCACCTCTCTTGCCTCTTTCTGCACCTCTCTTGCCTCTTTCTGCACCTCTCTTGCTTCTTTCTGCACCTCTCTTGCCTCTTTCTGCACCTCTCTTGCTCTCTTTCTGCACCCCTCTTGCCTCTTTCTGCACTTCTCTTGCCTCTTTCTGCATCCCTCTTGTCTCTTTGTGCACCTCTCTTGCTTCTTTCTGCACTTCTGTTGCCTCTTTCCTCACCTCTGTTGCTTCTTTCTGCACTTCTCTTGCTTCTTTCTAAACCTCTCTTTCTTCTTTCTGCATCCCTCTTGCTTCTTTCTGCACCCCTCTAGCCTCTTTCTGCACCTCTATTACCTCTTTCTGTACCTCTCTTGCCTCTTTCTGCACTTCTCTTGCCTCTTTCTGCCACTCTGTTGCTTCTTTCAGCACTTCTCTTGCTTCTTTCTGCACCTCTCTTGCTTCTTTCTGCTCCCCTCTTGCCTCTTTCTGCACCTCTCTTGCCTCTTTCTGCACTTCTCTTGCCCCTTTCTTGACCTCTCTTCCCTCTTTCTGCACCTCTCTTGCCTCTTTCTGCGCTTCTCTTGCCTCTTTCTGCACTTCTCTTGCCTCTTTCTGCACCTCTCTTGCCTCTTTCTGCACCTCTCTTGCCTCTTTCTGTACCTCTCTTGCCTCTTTCTGCACCTCTCTTGCCTCTTTCTGCACCTCTCTTGCCTCTTTCTGCACCTCTCTTGCCTCTTTCTGCACCTCTCTTGCCTCTTTCTGCACTCTCTTGCTTCTAGCACCTCTCTTGCCTCTTTCTGCACCTCTCTTGCCTCTTTCTGCACCCCTCTTGCCTCTTTCTGCACCTCTCTTGCCTCTTTCTGCACTTCTCTTGCCTGTTTCTGCACCTCTCTTGCTTCTTTCTGCACCCCTCTTGCCTCTTTGTGCACCTCTCCTGCCTCTTTCTGCACCTCTCTTGCCTCTTTCTGCACCTCTCTTGCCTCTTTCTGCACCTCTCTTGCCTCTTTCTGCACTTCTCTTGCCTCTTTCTGCACATCTCTTGCTTCTTTCTGCACCTCTCTTGCCTCTTTCTGCACCTCTGTTGCTTCTTTCTGCACTTCTCTTGCCTCTTTCTGCACCTCTCTTGCTTCTTTCTGCACTTCTCTTGCCTCTTTCTGCACCCTCTTGCCTCTTTCTGCACCCTCTTGCCTCTTTCTGCACCTCTCTTGCCTCTTTCTGCACTTCTCTTGCCTCTTTCTGCACCTCTCTTGCCTCTTTCTGCACCTCTCTTGCCTCTTTCTGCACCTCTCTTGCCTCTTTCTGCACCTCTCTTGCCTCTTTCTGCACCTCTCTTGCTTCTTTCTGCACCTCTCTTGCCTCTTTCTGCACTTCTCTTGCCTCTTTCTGCACCTCTCTTGCTTCTTTCTGCACCTCTCTTGCCTCTTTCTGCACCTCACTTGCCTCTTTCTGCACTTCTCTTGCCTCTTTCTGCACCTCTGTTGCCTCTTTCTGCACTTCACTTGCCTCTTTCTTCACCCCTCTTGCCTCTTTCTGCACCTCTGTTCCTTCTTTGTGCACTTCTCTTGCTTCTTTCTGCACCTCTCTTGCCTCTTTCTGCACCTCTCTTGCCTCTTTCTGCACCTCTCTTGCCTCTTTCTGCACCTCTCTTGCCTCTTTCTGCACCTCTCTTGCCTCTTTCTGCACCTTTCTTCTTCTTTCTGCACCTCTCTTACCTCTTTCTGCACCTCTCTTGCCTCTTTCTGCACTCCTCTTGCCTCTTTCTGCACCTCTCTTGCCTCTTTCTGCACTTCTCTTGCCTCTTTCTGCACCTCTCTTGCTTCTTTCTGCACCTCTCTTGCTTCTTTCTGCACCTCTCTTGCCTCTTTCTGCACCTCTCTTGCCTCTTTCTGCACCTCTCTTGCCTCTTTCTGCACTTCTCTTGCCTCTTTCTGCACCTCTCTTGCC
This sequence comes from Calotriton arnoldi, assembly GCA_963921515.1. Taxonomy (NCBI): domain Eukaryota; kingdom Metazoa; phylum Chordata; class Amphibia; order Caudata; family Salamandridae; genus Calotriton; species Calotriton arnoldi. The sequence goes on from CAWUFW010006649.1 coordinate 26,547, forward strand.
TCTTTCTGCACCTCTCTTGCTTCTTTCTGCACTTCTCTTGCCTCTTTCTGCACCTCTCTTGCCTCTTTCTGCACCCCTCTTGCCTCTTCCTGCACTTCTCTTGCCTCCTCCATCTCTCTTGCTTCTTTCTGCACCTCTCTTGCTTCTTTCTGTACCTCTCTTGCTTCTTTCTGCACCTCTCTTGCCTCTTTCTGCACCTCTCTTGCCTCTTTCTGCACCCTCTCTTGCCTCTTTCTGCACCTCTCTTGCCTCTTTCTGCACCTCTCTTGCCTCTTTCTGCACCTCTCTTGCTTCTTTCTGCACCTCTCTTGCTTCTTTCTGCACCTCTCTTGCTTCTTTCTGCACCTCTCTTGCCTCTTTCTGCACTTCTCTTGCCTCTTTCTGCACTTCTCTTGCCTCTTTCTGCACCTCTGTTGCCTCTTTCTACACCTCTCTTGCTTCTTTCTGCGCTTCTCTTGCTTCTTTCTGTACCTTTCTTCCTCTTTCTGCACCTCTCTTGCCTCTTTCTGCACCTCTCTTGCCTCTTTCTGCACTTCTCTTGCCTCTTTCTGCACCTCTCTTGCCTCTTTCTGCACCTCTCTTGCCTCTTTCTGCACTTCTCTTGCCTCTTTCTGCACCTCTCTTGCCTCTTTCTGCACCTCTCTTGCCTCTTTCTGCACCCCTCTTTCTGCACCTCTCTTGCCTCTTTCTGCAGTTCCCTTGCCTCTTTCTGCACCCCTCTTGCCTTTTTCTGCACCCTTCTTGCCTCTTTCTGCACCTCTCTTGCCTCTTTCTGCACCTCTCTTGCCTCTTTCTGCACCTCTCTTGCCTCTTTCTGCACCTTTCTTGCCTCTTTCTGCACCTCTCTTGCCTCTTTCTGCACTTCTCTTGCCTCTTTCTGCACCTCTGTTGCCTCTTTCTGCACTTCTCTTGATTCTTTCTGCAGTTCTCTTGCCTCTTTCTGCACTTCTCCTGCCTCTTTCTGCACCTCTGTTGCCTCTTTCTGCACTTCTCTTGCCTCTTTCTGCACTTCTCTTGCCTCTTTCTGCACCTCTGCTTGCCTCTTTCTGCACCTCTCTTGCTTCTTTCTGCACCTCTCTTGCCTCTTTCTGCACCTCTCTTGCCTCTTTCTGCACCTCTCTTGCCTCTTTCTGCACCTCTCTTGCTTCTTTCTGCACCTCTCTTGCCTCTTTCTACACCTCGCTTGCCTCTTTCTGCACCTCTCTTGCCTCTTTCTACACCTCTCTTGCCTCTTTCTGCACCTCTCTTGCCTCTTTCTGTACCTCTCTTGCCTCTTTCTGCACTTCTCTTGCCTCTTTCTACACCTCGCTTGCCTCTTTCTGTACCTCTCTTGCCTCTTTCTGTACCTCTCTTGCCTCTTTCTGCACTCCTCTTGCCTCTTTCTGCACCTCTCTTGCCTCTTTCTGCACCTCTCTTGCCTCTTTCTGCACCTCTCTTGCCTCTTTCTGCACCTCTCTTGCCTCTTTCTGCACCTCTGTTGCTTCTTTCTGCACTTCTCTTGCTTTTTTCTGCACCTCTTTTGCTTCTTTCTGCACCTCTCTTGCCTCTTTCTGCACCCCTCTTGCCTCTTTCTGCACCTCTCTTGCCTCTTTCTGCACCTCTCTTGCCTCTTTCTGCACCTCTCTTGCCTCTTTCTGCACCTCTCTTGCCTCTTTCTGCACCTCTCTTGCCTCTTTCTGCACCTCTCTTGCTTCTTTCTGCACCTCTCTTGCCTCTTTCTGCACCCCTCTTGCCTCTTTCTGCACCTCTCTTGCCTCTTTCTGCACCTCTCTTGCCTCTTTCTGCACTTCTCTTGCCTCTTTCTGCACCTCTCTTGCCTCTTTCTGCACCTCTCTTGCCTCTTTCTGCACCTCTCTTGCCTCTTTCTGCACCTCTCTTGCCTCTTTCTGCACTCTCTTGCTTCTTTCTGCACCTCTCTTGCCTCTTTCTGCACCTCTCTTGCTTCTTTCTGCACCTCTCTTGCCTCTTTCTGCACCTCTGCTTGCCTCTTTCTGCACTTCTCTTGCCTCTTTCTGCACCTCTCTTGCTTCTTTCTGCACTTCTCTTGCCTCTTTCTGCACCTCTGTTGCTTCTTTCTGCACTTCTCTTGCTTCTTTCTGCACCTCTCTTGCCTCTTTCTGCACCCCTCTTGCCTCTTTCTGCACCTCTCTTGCCTCTTTCTGCACCTCTCTTGCCTCTTTCTGCACCTCTCTTGCCTCTTTCTGCACCTCTCTTGCCTCTTTCTGCACCTCTCTTGCCTCTTTCTGCACTTCTCTTGCCTCTTTCTGCACCTCTCTTGCCTCTTTCTGCACCTCTCTTGCCTCTTTCTGCACCTCTCTTGCTTCTTTCTGCACTTCTCTTGCCTCTTTCTGCACCTCTCTTGCCTCTTTCTGCACTTCTCTTGCTTCTTTCTGCACCTCTCTTGCCTCTTTCTGCACCTCTCTTGCCTCTTTCTGCACTTCTCTTGCCTCTTTCTGCACCTCTCTTGCCTCTTTCTGCACCTCTCCTCTTTCTGCACTTCTCTTGCCTCTTTCTGCACCTCTCTTGCCTCTTTCTGCACCTCTCTTGCCTCTTTCTGCACCTCTCTTGCTCTCTTTCTGCACCTCTCTTGCCTCTTTCTGCACCTCTCTTGCCTCTTTCTGCACCTCTCTTGCCTCTTTCTGCACCTCTCTTGCCTCTTTCTGCACCTCTCTTGCCTCTTTCTGCACTTCTCTTGCCTCTTTCTGCACTTCTCTTGCCTCTTTCTGCACCTCTCTTGCCTCTTTCTGCACCTCTCTTGCTTCTTTCTGCACCTCTCTTGCCTCTTTCTGCACCTCTCTTGCCTCTTTCTGCACTTCTCTTGCCTCTTTCTGCACCTCTCTTGCCTCTTTCTGCACCTCTCTTGCCTCTTTCTGCACCTCTCTTGCCTCTTTCTGCACTTCTCTTGCCTCTTTCTGCATCTCTGCTTCTTTCTGCACCTCTCTTGCCTCTTTCTGCACCTCTCTTGCCTCTTTCTGCACCTCTCTTGCCTCTTTCTGCACCTCTCTTGCCTCTTTCTGCACCTCTCTTGCCTCTTTCTGCACTTCTCTTGCCTCTTTCTGCACCTCTCTTGCCTCTTTCTGCACCTCTCTTGCCTCTTTCTGCACCTCTCTTGCCTCTTTCTGCACCTCTCTTGCCTCTTTCTGCACCTCTCTTGCTTCTTTCTGCACCTCTCTTGCCTCTTTCTGCACCTCTCTTGCCTCTTTCTGCACTTCTCTTGCTTCTTTCTGCACCTCTCTTGCCTCTTTCTGCACTTCTCTTGCCTCTTTCTGCACCTCTCTTGCCTCTTTCTGCACCTCTCTTGCCTCTTTCTGCACCTCTCTTGCCTCTTTCTGCACCTCTCTTGCCTCTTTCTGCACCTCTCTTGCTTCTTTCTGCACCTCTCTTGCCTCTTTCTGCACCTCTCTTGCCTCTTTCTGCACCTCTCTTGCTTCTTTCTGCACTTCTCTTGCCTCTTTCTGCACCTCTCTTGCTTCTTTCTGCACTTCTCTTGCCTCTTTCTGCACCTCTCTTGCCTCTTTCTGCACCTCTCTTGCCTCTTTCTGCACCTCTCTTGCCTCTTTCTGCACCTCTCTTGCCTCTTTCTGCACCTCTCTTGCCTCTTTCTGCACCTCTCTTGCCTCTTTCTGCACTTCTCTTGCCTCTTTCTGCACCTCTCTTGCCTCTTTCTGCACCTCTCTTGCCTCTTTCTGCACCTCTCTTTCCTGTTTCTGCACCTCTCTTGCCTCTTTCTGCATTTCTCTTGCCTCATTCTGCACCTCTCTTGCTTCTTTCTGCACTTCTCTTGCCTCTTTCTGCACCTCTCTTGCCTCTTTCTGCACCTCTCTTGCCTCTTTCTGCACTTCTCTTGCTTCTTTCTGCACCTCTCTTGCTTCTTTCTGCACCTCTCTTGCCTCTTTCTGCACCTCTCTTGCCTCTTTCTGCACCTCTCTTGCCTCTTTCTGCACCTCTCTTGCCTCTTTCTGCACCTCTCTTGCCTCTTTCTGCACCTCTCTTGCCTCTTTCTGCACCTCTCTTGCCTCTTTCTGCACTTCTCTTGCCTCTTTCTGCACCTCTCTTGCCTCTTTCTGCACCTCTCTTGCTTCTTTCTGCACCTCTCTTGCCTCTTTCTGCACCTCTCTTGCCTCTTTCTGCACCTCTCTTGCCTCTTTCTGCACCTCTCTTGCCTCTTTCTGCACCTCTCTTGCCTCTTTCTGCACCTCTCTTGCCTCTTTCTGCACCTCTCTTGCCTCTTTCTGCACCTCTCTTGCCTCTTTCTGCACTTCTCTTGCTTCTTTCTGCACCTCTCTTGCTTCTTTCTGCACCTCTCTTGCCTCTTTCTGCACCTTCTCTTGCTTCTTTCTGCACCTCTCTTGCCTCTTTCTGCACCTCTCTTGCCTCTTTCTGCACCTCTCTTGCCTCTTTCTGCACCTCTCTTGCCTCTTTCTGCACCTCTCTTGCCTCTTTCTGCACCTCTCTTGCTTCTTTCTGCACCTCTCTTGCCTCTTTCTGCACCTCTCTTGCCTCTTTCTGCACCTCTCTTGCCTCTTTCTGCACCTCTCTTGCCTCTTTCTGCACCTCTCTTGCCTCTTTCTGCACCTCTCTTGCCTCTTTCTGCACCTCTCTTGCCTCTTTCTGCACCTCTCTTGCTTCTTTCTGCACTTCTCTTGCCTCTTTCTGCACCTCTCTTGCCTCTTTCTGCACCTCTCTTGCCTCTTTCTGCACTCTCTTGCTTCTTTCTGCACCTCTCTTGCCTCTTTCTGCACCTCTCTTGCCTCTTTCTGCACCTCTCTTGCCTCTTTCTGCACCTCTCTTGCCTCTTTCTGCACCTCTCTTGCCTCTTTCTGCACCTCTCTTGCCTCTTTCTGCACTTCTCTTGCTTCTTTCTGCACCTCTCTTGCCTCTTTCTGCACCTCTCTTGCCTCTTTCTGCACCTCTCTTGCCTCTTTCTGCACCTCTCTTGCCTCTTTCTGCACTTCTCTTGCCTCTTTCTGCACCTCTCTTGCTTCTTTCTGCACCTCTCTTGCCTCTTTCTGCACCTCTCTTGCCTCTTTCTGCACCTCTCTTGCCTCTTTCTGCACCTCTCTTGCCTCTTTCTGCACCTCTCTTGCCTCTTTCTGCACCTCTCTTGCCTCTTTCTGCACCTCTCTTGCCTCTTTCTGCACCTCTCTTGCCTCTTTCTGCACCTCTCTTGCCTCTTTCTGCACCTCTCTTGCCTCTTTCTGCACCTCTCTTGCCTCTTTCTGCACTTCTCTTGCCTCTTTCTGCACCTCTCTTGCCTCTTTCTGCACCTCTCTTGCCTCTTTCTGCACCTCTCTTGCCTCTTTCTGCACCTCTCTTGCCTCTTTCTGCACCTCTCTTGCCTCTTTCTGCACTTCTCTTGCCTCTTTCTGCACTTCTCTTGCCTCTTTCTGCACCTCTCTTGCCTCTTTCTGCACCTCTCTTGCTTCTTTCTGCACCTCTCTTGCCTCTTTCTGCACCTCTCTTGCCTCTTTCTGCACCTCTCTTGCCTCTTTCTGCACCTCTCTTGCCTCTTTCTGCACTTCTCTTGCCTCTTTCTGCACCTCTCTTGCTCCTCTTTCTGCACTTCTCTTGCCTCTTTCTGCACCTCTCTTGCTTCTTTCTGCTACCTCTCTTACCTCTTGCCTCTTTCTGCACCCCTCTTGCCTCTTTCTGCACCTCTCTTGCCTCTTTCTGCACCTCTCTTGCCTCTTTCTGCACCTCTCTTGCCTCTTTCTGCACCTCTCTTGTCTCTTTCTGCACCTCTCTTGCCTCTTTCTGCACTTCTCTTGCCTCTTTCTGCACCTCTATTGCTTCTTTCTGCACTTCTCTTGCCTCTTTCTGCACCTCTATTGCCTCTTTCTGCACTTCTCTTGCCTCTTTCTGCACCTCTCTTGCCTCTTTCTGCACCTCTCTTGCCTCTTTCTGCACCTCTGTTGCCTCTTTCTGCACCTCTGTTGCATCTTTCTGTACTTCTCTTGCCTCTTTCTGCACCTCTCTTGCCTCTTTCTGCACTTCTCTTGCCTCTTTCTGCACCTCTCTTGCCTCTTTCTGCACCTCTCTTGCCTCTTTCTGCACCCCTCTTGCCTATTTCTGCACCTCTCTTGCCTCTTTCTGCACCTCTCTTGCCTCTTTCTGCACCTCTCTTGCCTCTTTCTGCACCTCTCTTGCCTCTTTCTGCACCTCTCTTGCCTGTTTCTGCAACTCTCTTGCCTCTTTCTGCAACTCTCTTGCCTCTTTCTGCACTTCTCTTGCTTCTTTCTGCACCTCTCTAGCTTCTTTCTGCACCCCTCTTGCCTCTTTCTGCACCCCTCTTGCCTCTTTCTGCACCTCTCTTGCCTCTTTCTGCACCTCTGTTGCTTCTTTCTGCACCTCTCTTGCCTCTTTCTGCACCTCTCTTGCCTCTTTCTGCACCTCTCTTGCATCTTTCTGCACCTCTCTTGCCTCTTTCTGCACTTCTCTTGCCTCTTTCTGCACAACTGTTGGTTCTTTCTGCACTGCTCTTGCTCCTTTCTGCACCTCTCTTGCTTCTTTCTGCAACCCTCTTGCCTCTTTCTGCACCTCACTTGCTTGTTTCTGCACCCCTCTTGCCTCTTTCTGCACCTCTCTTGCCTTTTTCTGCACCCCTCTTGCATCTTTCTGCACCTCTCTTGCCTCTTTCTGCACCTCTGTTGCTTCTTTCTGCACTTCTCTTGCTTCTTTCTGCTCCCCTCTTGCCTCTTTCTGCACCTCTCTTGCCTCTTTCTGCACTTCTCTTGCCCCTTTCTTGACCTCTCTTCCCTCTTTCTGCACCCCTTTTCCCTCTTTCTGCACCTCTCTTGCCTCTTTCTGCACTTCTCTTGCCTCTTTCTGCACCTCTTGCCTCTTTCTGCACTCTCTTGCCTCTTTCTGCACTTCTCTTGCCTCTTTCTGCACCTCTCTTGCTTCTTTCTGCACCTCTCTTGCCTCTTTCTGCACCTCTCTTGCCTCTTTCTGCACCTCTCGTTGCCTCTTTCTGCACTTCTCTTGCCTCTTTCTGCACCTCTCTTGCCTCTTTCTGCACCTCTCTTGCTTCTTTCTGCACCCCTCTTGCCTCTTTCTGCACCTCTCTTGCCTCTTTCTGCAGCCCTCTTGCATCTTTCTGCACCTCTCTTGCCTCTTTCTGCACCTCTCTTGCCTCTTTCTGCACCTCTCTTGCTTCTTTCTGCACCTCTCTTGCTCTTCTCACCTCTGTTGCTTCTTTCTGCACCCTCTTGCCTCTTTCTGTACCCCTCTTGCCTCTTTCTGCATCTCTCTTGCTTCTTTCTGCACCTCTCTTGCCTCTTTCTGCACTTCTCTTGCCTCTTTCTGCACCTCTCTTGCCTCTTTCTGCACTTCTCTTGCTTCTTTCTGCACCTCTCTTGCTACTTTATGCACCCTCTTACCTCTTTCTGCACCTCTCTTGCTTCTTTCTGCACCTCTCTTGCCTCTTTCTGCACCCCTCTTGCCTCTTTCTGCACCTCTCTTGCCTCTTTCTGCACCTCTCTTGCCTCTTTCTGCACCTCTCTTGCCTCTTTCTGCACTTCTCTTGCCTCTTTCTGCACCTCTGTTGCTTCTTTCTGCACTTCTCTTGCCTCTTTCTGCACCTCTGTTCCTTCTTTCTGCACTCTCTCTTGCCTGTTTCTGCACCTCTCTTGCCTCTTTCTGCACTTCTCTTGCCTCTTTCTGCACCTCTCTTGCCTCTTTCTGCACCTCTCTTGCCTCTTTCTGCACTTCTCTTGCCTCTTTCTGCACCCCTCTTTCCTCTTTCTGCACCTCTCTTGCCTCTTTCTGCAGCTCTCTTGCCTCTTTCTGCACCTCTCTTGCCTCTTTCTGCACCTCTCTTGCCTCTTTCTGCACCTCTCTTGCCTCTTTCTGCACCTCACTTGCCTCTTTCTGCACTTCTCTTGCTTCTTTCTGCACCTCTCTTGCTTCTTTCTGCACCTCTCTTGCCTCTTTCTGCACCTCTCTTGCCTGTTTCTGCACCTCTCTTGCATCTGTCTGCACCTCTCTTGCCTCTTTCTGCACCCCTTTTCCTTCTTTCTGCACCTCTCTTGCCTCTTTCTGCACCTCTGCTTCTTTCTGCACCTCTCTGCCTCTTTCTGCACCTCTCTTGCCTCTTTCTGCACCTCTCTTGCTTCTTTCTGCACCTCTCTTGCCTCTTTCTGCACTTCTCTTGCCTCTTTCTGCACCTCTCTTGCTATCTTTCTGCACCTCTCTTGCCTCTTTCTGCACTTCTCTTGCCTCTTTCTGCACCTCTCTTGCCTCTATCTGCACTTCTCTTGCTTCTTTCTGCACTTCTCTTGCTTCTTTCTGCACCCCTCTTGCCTCTTTCTGCACCTCTCTTGCCTCTTTCTGCACCTCTCTTGCCTCTTTCTGCACCTCTCTTGCCTTCTTTCTGCACCTCTCTTGCCTCTTTCTGCACTTCTCTTGCCTCTTTCTGCACCTCTCTTGCCTCTTTCTGCACCTCTCTTGCTTCTTTCTGCACCTCTCTTGCCTCTTTCTGCACCTCTCTTGCCTCTTTCTGCACCTCTCTTGCCTCTTTCTGCACCTCTCTTGCCTCTTTCTGCACCTCTCTTGCCTCTTTCTGCACTTCTCTTGCCTCTTTCTGCACTTCCCTTGCCTCTTTCTGCACCTCTCTTTCCTCTTTCTGCACCTCTCTTGCCTCTTTCTGCACTCCTTCTCTTCGCACTCTCTTTCTGCACCTTCTCTTGCTTCTTTCTGCACTTCTCTTGCCTCTTTCTGCACCTCTCTTGCCTCTTTCTGCACCTCTCTTGCCTCTTTCTGCACCTCTCTTGCCTCTTTCTGCACCTCACTCTGCCTCTTTCTGCACTTCTCTTGCTTCTTTCTGCACCTCTCTTGCTTCTTTCTGCACCTCTCTTGCCTCTTTCTGCACCCCTCTTCCCTCTTTCTGCACCTCTCTTGCCTCTTTCTGCACCTCTGCTCTCTTGCACCTCTTTCTCTGCACCTCTCTTGCCTCTTTCTGCACTCTGTTGCTTCTTTCTGCACTTCTCTTGCCTCTTTCTGCACCTCTCTTGCCTCTTTCTGCAACCTCTCTTGCCTCTTTCTGCACCACTGTTGCTTCTTTCCGCGTTCTCTTGCTTCTTTATGCACCCCTCTTGCCTCTTTCTGCACCTCTCTTGCCTCTTTCTGCACTTCTCTTGCGTCTTTCTGCACCTCTGTTGCTTCTTTCTGCACTTCTCTTGCCTCTTTCTGCACCCTTCTTGCCCCTTTATGCACCTCTCTTGCCTGTTTCTGCACCTCTCTTGCCTCTTTCTGCACCTCTCTTGCCTCTCTCTGCACTCTCTCTTGCCTCTTTCTGCACCTCTCTTGCCTCTTTCTGCACCTCTCTTGCCTCTTTCTGCTCTTCTCTTGCCTCTTTCTGCACCTCTCTTGCCTGTTTCTGCAGGGCTCTTGCCTCCTTCTGCTCTTCTCTTGCTTCTTTCTGTACCTCTCTTGCCTATTTCTGCACCTCACTTGCCTCTTTCTGCACCTCTCTTGCTTCTTTCTGCACTTCTCTTGCCTCTTTCTACCACTTCTCTTGCTTCTTTCTGCACCTCTCTTGCTTCTTTCTGCTACTCTCTCTTGCCTCTTTCTGCACTTCTCTTGCCTCTTTCTGCACCTCTCTTGCCTCTATTCATGCACCTCTCTTGCTTCTTTCTGCACCCCTCTTGCCTCTTTCTGTACCTCTCTTGCCTCTTTCTGCACCCCTCTTCCCTCTTTCTGCACCTCTCTTGCTTCTTTCTGCACCTCTCTTGCCTCTTTCTGCACCTCTCTTGCCTTCTTTCTGCACCTCTCTTGCCTCTTTCTGCACCTCTGTTGCTTCTTTCTGCACCCCTCTTGCTTCTTTCTGCACCTCTCTTGCCTCTTTCTGCAGCCTCTCTTGCCATCTTTCTGCACCTCTCTTGCCTCTTTCTGCACCTCTCTTGCCTCTTTCTGCACCCCTCTTCCTCTTTCTGCACCTCTCTTGCCTCTTTCTGCACCTCTCTTGCCTCTTTCTGCACCTCTCTTGCTTCTTTCTGCACTTCTCTTGCCTCTTTCTGCATCCTCTCCATCTTTCTGCACCTCTCTTGCTTCTTTCTGCACTTCTCTTGCCTCTTTCTGCACCTCTGTTGCTTCTTTCTGCACCTCTCTTGCCTCTTTCTGCACCCCTCTTGCCTCTTTCTGCACCTCTTTGCTTCTTTCTGCACTTCTCTTGCTTCTTTCTGCACCTCTCTTGCCTCTTTCTGCACCTCTCTTGCCTCTTTCTGCACCTCTCTTGCCTCTTTCTGCACTTCTCTTGCCTCTTTCTGCACCTCTCGTTCCTTCTTTCTGCACTTCTCTTGCCTCTTTCTGCACCTCTGTTCCCTCTTTCTGCACCTCTCTTGCCTCTTTATGTACCCCTCTTGCCTCTTTCTGCACTTTCTTGCCTCTTTCTGCACCTGTCTTGCCTCTTTCTGCACTTCTCTTGCCTCTTTCTGCACCCCTGTTGCCTCTTTCTGCACCTCTCTTGCCTGTTTCTGCAACTCTCTTGCCTATTTCTGCAGTTCTCTTGCCTGTTTCTGCACCTCTCTTGCCTCTTTCTGCACCTCTCTTGCTTCTTTCTGCACCTCTCTTGCTTCTTTCTGCACCCCTCTTGCCTCTTTCTGTACCTCTTGCCTCTTTCTGCACTTCTCTTGCCTCTTTCTGCATCTCTGTTGCTTCTTTCTGCACTTCTCTTGCCTCTTTCTGCACTTCTCTTGCCTCTTTCTGCACCTCTCTTGCCTCATCCTGTACCTCTGTTGCCTCTTTCTGACACCTCTCTTGCCTCTTTCTGTACCTCTCTTGCCTCTTTCTGCAGCTCTCTTCCCTCTTTCTGCACCTCTCTTGCCTCTTTCTGCACCCTCTTCCTTCTTTCTGCAGTTCTCTTGCCTCTTTCTGCACCTCTCTTGCCTCTTTCTGCATACTCTCTTGCCTCTTTCTGCACTTCACTTACTTCTTTCTGCACTTCTCTTGCTTCTTTCTGCACCCCTCTTGCCTCTTTCTGCACCTCTCTTGCTTCTTTCTGCACCTCTCTTGCTTCTTTCTGCACCCTCTTGCCTCTTTCTGCACCTCTCTTGCCTCTTTCTGCACCTCTCTTGCCTCTTTCTGCACCTCTCTTGCCTCTTTCTGCACCTCTCTTGCTTCTTTCTGCACCTCTCTTGCCTCTTTCTGCACCCCTCTTGCCTCTTTCTGCACCTCCTCTTCCACTCTTTCTGCACTCTCTCTTGCCCCTCTCCTTTTCTGCACCTCTCTTGCCTCTTTCTGCACCTCTCTTCCCTCTTTCTGCACCTCTCTTGCCTCTTTCTGCACCTCTCTTGCCTCTTTCTGCACCTCTCTTGCCTCTTTCTGCACCTCTCTTGCCTTCTTTCTGCAACTTCTCTTGCTTCTTTCTGCACTTCTCTTGCCTCTTTCTGCACCTCTATTGCCTCTTTCTGCACCTCTCTTGCCTCTTTCTGTACCTCTCTTCCCTCTTTGTGCACCTCTCTTGCCTCTTTCTGTGCTTCTCTTGCTTCTTTCTGCACCCCTCTTGCTTCTTTCTGCACCAATCGTGCCTCTTTCTGCACCCATCTTGCCTCTTTCTGCACCTCTCTTGCCTCTTTCTGCAGTTCTCTTGCCTCTTTCTGCACCTCTGTTGCTTCTTTCTGCACTTCTCTTGCTTCTTTCTGCACCTCTCTTGCTTCTTTCTGCACCCCTCTTGCCTCTTTCTGCACCTCACTTGCTTGTTTCTGCACCCCTCTTGCCTGTTTCTGCACCTCACTTGCCTCTTTCTGAACATCTCTTGCCTCTTTCTGCACCCCTCTTGCCTCTTTATGTACCTCTTTTGCTTCTTTCTGCACTTCTCTTGCCTCTTTCTGCACCTCTCTTGCCTCTTTCTGCACCTCTCTTGCCTCTTTCTGCAGTTCTCTTGCCTCTTTCTGCACCTCTCTTGCCTCTTTCTGCACCTCTCTTGCCTCTTTCTGCACTTCTCTTGCCTCTTTCTGCACCTCTGTTGCTTCTTTCTGCACTTCTCTTGCCTCTTTCTGCACCTCTCTTGCCTCTTTCTGCACCTCTCTTGCCTCTTTCTGCACCTCTCTTGCCTCTTTCTGCACCTCTCTTGCCTCTTTCTGCACTTCTCTTGCCTCTTTCTGCACCTCTCTTGCCTCTTTCTGCAGTTCTCATGCCTCTTTCTGCACATCTGTTGCTTCTTTCTGCACTTCACTTGCTTTTTTCTGCACCTCTCTTGCTTATTTCTGCAACCCTCTTACCTCTTTTGCTTCTTTCTGCACTTCCCTTTCTTCTTTCAAGCACTTCTCTTGCTTCTTTCTGCACCCCTCTTGCCTCTTTCTGCACCCCTCTTCCCTCTTTCTGAACCTCTCTTGCCTCTTTCTGCTCCTCTCTTGCCTCTTTTTGCACTTCTCTTGCCTCTTTCTACACCTCCATTGCTTCTTTCAGTACTTCTCTTGCCTCTTTCTGCACCCCTGTTCCCTCTTTATGCAGCCCTCTCTTGCCTGTTACTGCACCTCTCGCCTCTTTCTGTACCCCTGTTCCCGCTTTTTGCCCTCTCGTGCCTGTTTCTGCACCCCTCTTCCTGCACCTCTCTAGCCTCTTTCTGCACCTGTCTTGCCTCTTTCTGCACTTCTCTTGCCTCTTTCTGCACCCCTGTTGCCTCTTTCTGCACCTCTCTTGCCTGTTTCGGCAACTCTCTTGCCTATTTCTGCAGTTCTCTTGCCTGTTTCTGCACCTCACTTGCCTCTTTCTGTACCTCTCTTGCCTCTTTTTGCACCTCACTTGCCTCTTTCTGCACCTCACTTGCCTCTTTCTGCACTTCTGTTGCTTTTTTCTGCACCTCTCTTGTTTCTTTCTGCAACTCTCTTGTCTCTTTCATCACTTCTCTTGCTTCTTTCTGCACCTCTGTTGCTTCTTTCAGCATTTCTCGTGCCTCTTTCTGCACCCCTCTTCCTTCTTTCTGCACCTCTCTTGCCTCATTCATCACCTCTGTTGCTTCTTTCTGCACCCCTCTTGCTTCTTTCTGTACCCCTCTTGCCTCTTTCTGCAGCCCTCTCCATCTTTCTGCACCTCTCTTGCTTCTTTCTGCAGGTCTCTTGACCCTTTCTGCACATCTGTTGCTTCTTTCTGCACTTCACTTGCTTTTTACTGCACCTCTCTTGCTTCTTTCTGCAACCCTCTTACCTCTTTCTGCACCTCTTTTGCTTCTTTCTGCACTTCTCTTGCTTCTTTCTGCACCCCTCTTGCCTCTTTCTGCACCCCTCTTCCCTCTTTCTGCACTTCTCCTGCCTCTTTCTGCACCTCTGTTACTTCTTTCAGCACTTCTCTTGCCTCTTTCTGCACCCCTCTTCCCTCTTTCTGCACTTCTCTTGCCTCTTTCTGCACCTGTCTTGCCTCTTTCTGCTCTTCTCCTGCCTCTTTCTGCACCTCTCTTGCCTGTTTCGGCAACTCTCTTGCCTATTTCTGCAGTTCTCTTGCCTGTTTCTGCACCTCACTTGCCTTTTTTCTGCACTTCTGTTGCTTTTTTCTGCACCTCTCTTGTTTCTTTCTGCCACTCTCTTGTCTCTTTCTGCACCTCTGTTGCTTCTTTCAGTACTTCTCTTGCCTCTTTCTGCACTTCTCTTGCCTGTTTCTGCACCTCTCTTGCCTTATTCATCACCTCTGTTGCTTCTTTCTGCACCCCTCTTGCTTCTATCTGTACCCCTCTTGCCTCTTTCTGCAGCCCTCTCCATCTTTCTGCACCTCTCTTGCTTCTTTCTGCACCTCTCGTGCCTCTTTCTGCACCCCTCTTCCTTCTTTCTGCACCTCTCTTGCCTCATTCATCACCTCTGTTGCTTCTTTCTGCACCCTTCTTGCTTCTTTCTGTACACCTCTTGCCTCTTTCTGCAGCCCTCTCCATCTTTCTGCACCTCTCTTGCTTCTTTCTGCAGTTCTCTTGCCCCTTTCTGCACATCTGTTGCTCCTTTCTGCACTTCACTTGCTTTTTACTGCACCTCTCTTGCTTCTTTCTGCAACCCTCTTACCTCTTTCTGCACCTCTTATGCTTCTTTCTGCACTTCTCTTGCTTCTTTCTGCACCCCTCTTGCCTCTTTCTGCACCCCTCTTCCCTCTTTCTGTGCCTCTCTTGCCTCTTTTTGCTCCTCTCTTCCCTCTTTCTGCACTTCTCCTGCCTCTTTCTGTACCTCCGTTACTTCTTTCAGCACTTCTCTTGTCTCTTTCTGCACCCCTGTTCCCTCTTTCTGCACCTCTCTTGCCTGTTTATGTACCCCTCTTCCCTCTTTCTGCACTTTCTTGCCTCTTTCTGCACCTTTCTTGCCCCTCTCTGCACTTCTCTTGCCTCTTTCTGCACCCCTGTTGCCTCTTTCTGCACCTCTCTTGCCTGTTTCTGCAACTCTCTTGCCTCTTTTTGCAGTTCTCCTGCCTGTTTCTGTACCTCACTTGCCTCTTTCTGCACCTCTTGCCTCTTTCTACACCTCTCTTGCCTCTTTCTGCACCTCACTTGCCTCTTTCTGCACTTCTCTTGCTTTTTTCTGCATATCTGTTGCTTCTTTCAGCACTTCTATTGCCTCCTTTTGCAATTCTCTTGCCTGTTTCTGCACCTCTCTTGCCTCATCCTGTACCTCTGTTGCTTCTTTCTGAACCCTCTTGCCTCTTTCTGTACCCCTCTTGCCTCTTTCTGCAGCTCTCTTCCCTCTTTCTGTACCTCTCTTGCCTCTTTCTGCACCCCCTTCCTTCTTTCTGCAGCTCTCTTTCCTCTTTCTGCAGTTCTCTTGCCTCCTTCTGCATATCTGTTGCTATTTTCTGCACTTCACTTACTTTTTTCTGCACTTCTCTTGCTTCTTTCTGCAACCCTCTTACCTCTTTCTGCACCACTTTTGCTTCTTTCTGCACTTCTCTTGCTTCTTTCTGCACTTCTCTTGCCTCTTTCTGCACCACTCTTCCCTCTTTCTGTACCTCTCTTGCCTCTTTCTGCACCCCCTTCCTTCTTTCTGCAACTCTCTTGCCTCTTTCTGCTCCTCTCTTGCCTCTTTCTGCACTTTTCTTGCCTCTTTCTGCACCTCCGTTACTTCTTTCAGCACTTCCCTTGCCTCTTTCTGTACCCCTGCTCCCTTGTTCTGCACCTCTATTGCCTGTTTCTGCACCCCTCTTCCCTCTTTCTGAACCTCTCTTGCCTCTTTCTGCACCTGTCTTGCCTCTTTCTGCACTTCTCTTTCCTCTTTCTGCACCCTTGTTACCTCTTTCTGCACCTCTCTTGCCTTTTTCTGCAACTTTCTTGCTTCTTTCGGCAGTTCTCTTGCCTGTTTCTGCACCTCAATTGCCTCTTTCTGCACCTCTCTTGCCTCTCTCTGCACCTCTCTTGCCTCTTTCTGCGCCTCACTTGCCTCTTTCTCTACTTCTCTTGCTTCTTTCTGCACCCCTCTTGCTTCTTTCTGTACCCCTCTTGCCTCTTTCTGCAGCCCTCTCCATCTTTCTGCACCTCTCTTGCTTCTTTCTGCAGGTCTCTTGACCCTTTCTGCACATCTGTTGCTTCTTTCTGCACTTCACTTGCTTTTTACTGCACCTCTCTTGCTTCTTTCTGCAACCCTCTTACCTCTTTCTGCACCTCTTTTGCTTCTTTCTGCACTTCTCTTGCTTCTTTCTGCACCCCTCTTGCCTCTTTCTGCACCCCTCTTCCCTCTTTCTGCACTTCTCCTGCCTCTTTCTGCACCTCTGTTACTTCTTTCAGCACTTCTCTTGCCTCTTTCTGCACCCCTGTTCCCTATTTCGGCACCTCTCTTGCCTGTTACTGCACCTCTCGCCTCTTTCTGCAACCCTGTTCCCGCTTTCTGCCCCTCTCTTGCCTCTTTCTGTACCCCTCTTCCTGCACCTCTCTTGCCTCTTTCTGCACCTGTCTTGCCTCTTTCTGCTCTTCTCCTGCCTCTTTCTGCACCTCTCTTGCCTGTTTCGGCAACTCTCTTGCCTATTTCTGCAGTTCTCTTGCCTGTTTCTGCACCTCACTTGCCTTTTTTCTGCACCTCTCTTGCCTCTTTCTGCATCTCTCTGCCTCTTTCTGCACTGCTCTTACTTTTTGCCACACGTCTCTTCCTCTTTCTGCACCTCTCTTCTCTATTTCTGCCCCCCTCTTCCCTCTTTCTGCACTTCTCTTGCATCTTTCTGCACTCCTCTTGCCTCTTTCTACACCTCTGTTGGTTCTTTCTGCACTCTCTTGCCTGTTTCTGTACCTCTCTTGCCTCTTACTGCAGTTGTATTGCCTCTTTCTGCACCTTTGTTGCTTCTTTCTGCACTCCTCTTACATCTTTCTGTACCTCTCTTGCTTCTTTCTGCACCCCTCTTGCCTATTTCTGTACCCCTCTTTCTGTACCCCTCTTCCCTCTTTCTGCGCTTCTTTTGCCTCTTTCTGCACCCCTCTTGCCTCTTTCTGCACCCCTCTTGCCTCTTTCTGCACCTCTGTTGGTTCTTTTTGCACTTCTCTTGCTTCTTTCTACACCTCTCTTTCCTCTTTCTGCACCCCTCTTCCTGATTTCTACACCTCGTTGCCTCTTTCTGTACCTCTCTTCCATCTTTCTTTATTTCTCTTGCCTCTTTCTGCAACTCTGTTGGTTCTTTCTGCACTTCTCTAGCTTCTTTCTGCACCTCTTTTGCCATTTTCTGTACCTCTCTTCATCTCTCTGCACCTTTCTTCCTTTTTCAGCACTTCTCTTGCCTCTTTCTGCACTTTTCTTGCTTCTTTCTGCATATCCCTTGCCTCTTTCTGCACCCCTCTTCCCTCTTTCTGCACCTCTGTTGGTTCTTTCTGCACTTCTTTTGCATCTTTCTGCACCTCTCTTGCCTCTTTTTGCACCACTCTTCCCTCTTTCTGCACCACTCTTCCCTATTTCTGCAACTCTCTTGCCTCTTTCTACACCTCTCTTGCCTCTTTCGGCTCTTCTCTTGTCTCTTTCTGCACCTCTGTTTCTTCTTTCTGAACATCTCTTGCCTCTTTCTGCATCTTACTTTTTTCTGCACCCTCTTGCATCTTTCTGCACTCCTTTTCCCTTTTTCTGCACTTTTCTTGCCTCTTTCTGCACCTCTGTTGCTTCTTTCTGCGCTTCTCCTACTTCTTTCTGCACTTCTTCTTTCTGCACCTCTCTTGCTTCTTTCGATACCCCTCTTGCCTCTTTCTGCACCCCTCTTTCTTCTTTCTGCACCTCTCTTGTCTCTTTCTGCACTTCTCTTGCTTCTTTCAGTACCTCTGTTGGTTCTTTCTGCACTTCTCTTGCTACTTTCTGCACTCTCTTGCTTCTTTCTGCACCCCTCTGACCTCTTTCTGCACCGTTCATCCATCTTTCTGCACCTCTCTTGCCTGTGCTTGCACTTCTCTCGACTCTTTCTGTACTTCTCTTGAGTCTCTCTGCACCTCTGTTACTTCTTTCTGCACTTCTCTTACTTCTTTCTGCACCTCTCTTGCTTTTGTCTGCATGCCTGTTGCCTCTTTCTGCACCCATCTTGCCTCTTTCTGCACCTCTCTTGCCTCTTTCAGCACTTCTATTGCCTCTTTCTACAAATCTGTTGCTTCTTTTTTCACTTCTCTTGCCTCTTTATGCACCCCTCTTCCTTCTTTCTGCACCTCTCTTGCCTGTTTCTGCACCTCTCTTGCTTTTTTCTGCACTCTCTTACCTCTTTCTGCACTCCTTTTCCCTCTTTCTGCACTTCTCTTGCCTCTTTCTGCACCTCACTTGCTTCTGTCTGCACCCCTTTTGACTCTTTCTGCACCCCTCTTCCTTCTTTCTGCACTTCTCTTGCCTATTTCTGCACCCCTCTTGCCTCTTTCTGCACTTCTCTTGCTTCCTTCCACACCTCTCTCCCTTCTTTCTGCACCCCTCTTCCCTCTTTCTTCACCCCTCTTCTCTATTTCTGCACCCCTCTTCCCTCTTTCTGCACTTCTCTTGCATCTTTCTGCACCCCTCTTTCCTCTTTCTACACCTCTGTGGTTCTTTATGCACTCTCTTCCCTGTTTCTGTGCCTATCTTGCCTCTTACTGCAGTTGTCTTGCCTCTTTTTGCAGCTTTGTTGCTTCTTTCTGCACTCCTCTTACCTCTTTCTGTACCTCTCTTGCTTATTTCTGCACCCCGCTTGCCTATTTCTGCACATCTTTTGCCTCTTTCTGCACCCCTCTTGCCTCTTTCTGCACCCCTTTTGCCTTTTTCTGCACCTCTGTTGGTTCTTTCTGCATTTCTATTGCTTCTTTCTGCACCTCTCTTTCCTCTTTCTGCACCCCTCTTCCCTCTTTCTGCACCCCTCTTCCTGATTTCTGCACCTCGTTGCCTCTTTCTGTACCTCTCTTATATCTTTCTTTAGTTCTCTTGCCTCTTTCTGCAACTCTTTTGCTTCTTTCTGCACTTCTCTAGCTTCTACCTGCAACTCTGTTGCCTCTTTCTGTACCTCTCTTCATCTCTCTGCAACTTTCTTCCTTTTTTGGCACCTCTTTTGCCTCTTTCTGCACCTCACTTGCCTCTTTCTGCACTTTTCTTGCTTCTTTCTGTACTTCTCTTGCCTCTTTCTGATCGTTTCTTACCTCTTTCTGCATCTCTCTTGCCTCTTTCTGCACTGCTCTTTCTTTTTGCCGCACGTCTCTTCCTCTTTCTGCACCTCTCTTCTCTATTTCTGCCCCCCTCTTCCCTCTTTCTGTACTTCTCTTGCATCTTCCTGTACCCCTCTTGCCTCTTTCTACACCTCTGTTGGTTCTTTCTGTTCTCTCTTGCCTGTTTCTGTACCTCTCTTGCCTCTTACTGCAGTTGTATTGCCTCTTTCTGCACCTTTGTTGCTTCTTTCTGCACTCCTCTTACATCTTTCTGTACCTCTCTTGCTTCTTTCTGCACCCCTCTTGCCTATTTCTGTACCCCTCTTCCCTCCTTCTGTAGCCCTCTTCCCTCTTTCTGTGCTTCTTTTGCCTCTTTCTGCACCCCTCTTGCCTCTTTCTGCACCCCTCTTGCCTCTTTTGGCACCTCTGTTGGTTCTTTCTGCAATTCTCTTGTTTCTTTCTGCACCTCTCTTTCCTCTTTCTGCACCCCTCTTCCTGATTTCTATACCTTGTTGCCTCTTTCTGTACCTCTCTTCCATCTTTCTTTATTTCTCTTGCCTCTTTCTGCAACTCTGTTGGTTCTTTCTGCACTTCTCTAGCTTCTTTCTGCACCTCTTTTGCCCTTTTCTATACCTCTCTTCATCTCTCTGCACCTTTCTTCCTTTTTCAGCACTTCTCTTGCCTCTTTCTGCACTTTTCTTGCTTCTTTCTGCATATCCCTTGCCTCTTTCTGCACCCCTCTTCCCTCTTTCTGCACCTCTGTTGGTTCTTTCTGCACTTCTTTTGCATCTTTCTGCACCTCTCTTGCCTCTTTTTGCACCACTCTTCCCTCTTTCTGCACCACTCTTCCCTATTTCTGCAACTCTCTTGCCTCTTTCTATACCTCTCTTGCCTCTTTTGGCTATTCTCTTGCCTCTTTCTGCACCTCTGTTTCTTCTTTCTGAACATCTCTTGCCTCTTTCTGCACCTCTCTTGCTTTTTTATGCACCCTCTTGCGTCTTTCTGTACTCCTTTTCCCCTTTTCTGCACTTCTCTTGCCTCTTTCTGCACCTCTGTTGCTTCTTTCTGCGCTTCTCCTACTTCTTTCTGCAATTCTTCTTCTTTCTGCACCTCTCTTGCTTCTTTCTGCACCCCTCTTGCCTCTTTCTGCACCCCTCTTTCTTCTTTCTGCACCTCTCTTGCCTCTTTCTGCACTTCTCTTGCCTCTTTCTGCACCCCTGTTGCTTCTTTCTGCACTTCTCTTGCTTCTTTCTGCACCCACTTACTTCTTTCTGCACTCCCTTTCCCTCTTTCTGTACCACTCTTGCCTGTTTCTGCACCTCTCTTGTCTCTTTCTGCACTTCTCTTGCTTCTTTCAGTACCTCTGTTGGTTCTTTCTGCACTTCTCTTGCTACTTTCTGCACTCTCTTGCTCTTGTCTGCATGCCTGTTGCCTCTTTCTGCACCCCTCTTGCCTCTTTCTGCACCTCTCTTGCCTCTTTCAGCACTTCTTTTGCCTTTTTCTACAAATCTGTTGCTTCTTTTTGCACTTCTCTTGCCTCTTTCTGCACCCCTCTTCCTTCTTTCGGCACCTCTCTTGCCTCTTTCTGCACCTCACTTGCCTCTTTCTGTACTTTTCTTACTTCTTTCTGTACTTCTCTTGCCTCTTTCTGATCGTTTACCTCTTTCTGCATCTCTCTTGCCTCTTTCTGCACTGCTCTTACTTTTTGCCGCACGTCTCTTCCTCTTTCTGCACCTCTCTTCTCTATTTCTGCCCCCCTCTTCCCTCTTTCTGCACTTCTCTATCATCTTTCTGCACTCCTCTTGCCTCTTTCTACACCTCTGTTGGTTCTTTCTGCACTCTCTTGCCTGTTTCTGTACCTCTCTTGCCTCTTACTGCAGTTGTATTGCCTCTTTCTGCACCTTTGTTGCTTCTTTCTGCACTCCTCTTACATCTTTCTGTACCTCTCTTGCTTCTTTCTGCACCCCTCTTGCCTATTTATGTACCCCTCTTCCCTCTTTCTGTACCCCTCTTCCCTCTTTCTGCGCTTCTTTTGCCTCTTTCTGCACCCCTTTTGCCTCTTTCTGCACCCCTCTTGCCTCTTTCTGCACCTCTGTTGGTTCTTTCTGCACTTCTCTTGCTTCTTTCTGCACCTCTCTTTCCTCTTTCTGCACCCCTCTTCCTGATTTCTACACCTTGTTGCCTCTTTATGTACCTCTCTTCCATCTTTCTTTATTTCTCTTGCCTCTTTCTGCAACTCTGTTGGTTCTTTCTGCACTTCTCTAGCTTCTTTCTAGACCTCTTTTGCCATTTTCTGTACCTCTCTTCATCTCTCTGCACCTTTCTTCCTTTTTCAGCACTTCTCTTGCCTCTTGCCTCTTTCTGCATATCCCTTGCCTCTTTCTGCACCCCTCTTCCCTCTTTCTGCACCTGTTGGTTCTTTCTGCACTTCTTTTGCATCTTTCTGCACCTCTCTTGCCTCTTTTTGCACCACTCTTCCCTCTTTCTGCACCACTCTTCCCTATTTCTGCAACTCTCTTGCCTCTTTCTACACCTCTCTTGCCTCTTTCGGCTCTTCTCTTGTCTCTTTCTGCGCCTCTGTTTCTTCTTTCTGAACATCTCTTGCCTCTTTCTGCATCTTACTTTTTTCTGCACCCTCTTGCGTCTTTCTGCACTCCTTTTCCCTTTTTCTGCACTTCTCTTGCCTCTTTCTGCACCTCTGTTGCTTCTTTCTGCGCTTCTCCTACTTCTTTCTGCACTTCTTCTTTCTGCACCTCTCTTGCTTCTTTCTGCACCCCTCTTGCCTCTTTCTGCACCCCTCTTTCTTCTTTCTGCACCTCTCTTGTCTCTTTCTGCACTTCTCTTGCTTCTTTCAGTACCTCTGTTGGTTCTTTCTGCACTTCTCTTGCTACTTTCTGCACTCTCTTGCTTCTTTCTGCACCCCTCTGACCTCTTTCTGCACCGTTCGTCCATCTTTCTGCACCTCTCTTGCCTGTGCTTGCACTTCTCTTGACTCTTTCTGTACTTCTCTTGTGTCTCTCTGCACCTCTGTTGCTTCTTTCTGCACTTCTCTTACTTCTTTCTGCACCTCTCTTGCTTTTGTCTGCATGCCTGTTGCCTCTTTCTGCACCCCTCTTGCCTCTTTCTGCACCTCTCTTGCCTCTTTCAGCACTTCTATTGCCTCTTTCTACAAATCTGTTGCTTCTTTTTGCACTTCTCTTGCCTCTTTCTGCACCCCTCTTCCTTCTTTCTGCACCTCTCTTGCCTGTTTCTGCACCTCTCTTGCTTCTTTCTGCACTCTCTTACCTCTTTCTGCACTCCTTTTCCCTCTTTCTGCACTTCTCTTGCCTCTTTCTGCACCTCACTTGCTTCTGTCTGCACCTCTTTGACTTTTCTGCACCCCTCTTCCTTCTTTCTGCACTTCTCTTGCCTATTTCTGCACCCCTCTTGCCTCTTTCTGCACCTCTGTCGGTTCTTTCTGCACTTCTCTTGCTTCCTTCCACACCTTTCTCGCTTCTTTCTGCACCCCTCTTCCCTCTTTCTTCACCCCTCTTCTCTATTTCTGCACCCCTCTTCCCTCTTTCTGCACTTCTCTTGTATCTTTCTGCACCCCTCTTGCCTCTTTCTACACCTCTGTTGGTTCTTTCTGCACTCTCTTGCCTGTTTCTGTACCTCTCTTGCCTCTTACTGTAGTTGTCTTGCCTCTTTCTGCAGCTTTGTTGCTTCTTTCTGCATTCCTCTTACCTCTTTCTGTACCTCTCTTGCTTCTTTCTGCACCCCGCTTGCCTATTTCTGCACATCTTTTGCCTCTTTCTGCACCCCTCTTGCCTCTTTCTGCACCCCTCTTGCCTCTTTCTGCACCTCTGTTGGTTCTTTCTGCATTTCTATTGCTTCTTTCTGCACCTCTCTTTCCTCTTTCTGAACCCCTCTTCCTCTTTCTGCACCCCTCTTCCTGATTTCTGCACCTCGTTGCCTCTTTCTGTACCTCTCTCTATATCTTTCTTTAGTTCTCTTGCCTCTTTCTGCAACTCTTTTGCTTCTTTCTGCACTTCTCTAGCTTTTACTCTGCAACTCTGTTGCCTCTTTCTGTACCTCTCTTCATCTCTCTGCAACTTTCTTGCCTCTTTCTGGCACCTCTTTTGCCTCTTTCTGCACCTCTCTTGCCTCTTTCTGCACTTTTCTTGCTTCTTTCTGTACTTCTCTTGCCTCTTTCTGATCGTTCTCTTACCTCTTTCTGCATCTCTCTTGCCTCTTTCTGCACTGCTCTTGCTTCTTGTCTGCACGTCTCTTGCCTCTTTCTGCACCTCTCTTCTCTCTTTCTGCCCCTCTCTTCCCTCTTTCTGCACTTCTCTTGCATCTTCCTGTACCTCTCTTGCCTCTTTCTGCACCTCTGTTGGTTCTTTCTGCACTCTCTTGCCTCTTTCTGCACCTCTCTTGCCTCTTTCTGCACTCTTGCCTCTTTCTGCACCTCTTGCCTTTTCTGCACTTGCCTCTTTCTGCACCTTTGTTGCTTCTTTCTGCACTCCTCTTACATCTTTCTGTACCTCTCTTGCTTCTTTCTGCACCTCTCTTGCCTATTTCTGTACCCCTCTTCCCTCTTTCTGTACCCCTCTTCCCTCTTTCTGTGCTTCTCTTGCCTCTTTCTGCACCCCTCTTGCCTCTTTCTGGCACCTCTGTTGGTTCTTTCTGCACTTCTCTTGTTTCTTTCTGCACCTCTCTTGCCTCTTTCTGCACCCCTCTTCCTGATTTCTATACCTCTGTTGCCTCTTTCTGTACCTCTCTTGCCATCTTTCTTTATTTCTCTTGCCTCTTTCTGCAACTCTGTTGCTTCTTTCTGCACTTCTCTTGCTTCTTTCTGCACCTCTTTTGCCTCTTTTCTGTACCTCTCTTCATCTCTCTGCACCTTTCTTGCCTCTTTCTGCACTTCTCTTGCCTCTTTCTGCACTTCTCTTGCTTCTTTCTGCATATCTCTTGCCTCTTTCTGCACCCTCTTACCCTCTTTCTGCACCTCTGTTGGTCTCTTTCTGCACTTCTTTTGCATCTTTCTGCACCTCTCTTGCCTCTTTCTGCACCTCTCTTGCCTCTTTCTGCACCTCTCTTGCCTATTTCTGCAACTCTCTTGCCTCTTTCTATACCTCTCTTGCCTCTTTCTGGCTATTCTCTTGCCTCTTTCTGCACCTCTGCCTCTTTCTGCATTCTTGCCTCTTCTGCACCTCTCTTGCCTCTTTCTGCACCTCTCTTGCTTCTTTCTGCACCTCTCTTGCGTCTTTCTGCACTCTCTTCTTTCTGCACTCTTCTCTTTCTGCACTTCTCTTCTGCACTCTCTTGCTCTTTCTGCACCTCTGCTTGCTTCTTTCTGCACTTCTCCTACTTCTTTCTGCAATTCTTGCTTCTTTCTGCACCTCTCTTGCTTCTTTCTGCACCCCTCTTGCCTCTTTCTGCACCCCTCTTTCTTCTTTCTGCACCTCTCTTGCCTCTTTCTGCACTTCTCTTGCCTCTTTCTGCACCCCTGTTGCTTCTTTCTGCACTTCTCTTGCTTCTTTCTGCACCCACTTGCTTCTTTCTGCACTCCCTTTGCCTCTTTCTGCACCCCTCTTGCCTCTTTCTACACCTCTCTTGCCTCTTTCTGCACTTCTCTTGCTTCTTTCAGCACCTCTGTTGGTTCTTTCTGCACTTCTCTTGCCTACTTTCTGCACCTCTCTTGCTTCTTGTCTGCATGCCTGTTGCCTCTTTCTGCACCTCTCTTGCCTCTTTCTGCACCTCTCTTGCCTCTTTCAGCACTTCTTTTGCCTCTTTCTACACCTCTGTTGC
Organism: Calotriton arnoldi; assembly: GCA_963921515.1. Taxonomy (NCBI): domain Eukaryota; kingdom Metazoa; phylum Chordata; class Amphibia; order Caudata; family Salamandridae; genus Calotriton; species Calotriton arnoldi. Next base: position 50,857 of record CAWUFW010006649.1, read on the forward strand.
TTCTTTCTGCACTTCTCTTGCCTCTTTCTGCACCCCTCTTCCTTCTTTCTGCACCTCTCTTGCCTCTTTCTGCACCTCTCTTGCCTCTTTCTGCACTTCTCTTACCTTCTTTCTGCACTTCTCTTGCCTCTTTCTGCACTCGTCTTACCTCTTTCTGCATCTCTCTTGCCTCTTTCTGCACTGCTCTTGCTTCTTTCTGCACGTCTCTTGCCTCTTTCTGCACCTCTCTTGCCTCTTTCTGCACTCCTCTTGCCCCTTTCTGCACTTCTCATGCCTCTTTCTGCACTCCTCTTGCCTCTTTCTGCACCTCTCTTGCCTGCTTTCTGCACCTCTCTTGCCTCTTTCTGCACCTCTCTTGCCTCTTTCTGCACTTCTCTTGCCTCTTTCTGCACCTCTGTTGCCTCTTTCTGCACTCCTCTTACCTCTTTCTGCACCTCTCTTGCTTCTTTCTGCACCCCTCTTGCCTCTTTCTGTACCTCTCTTGCCTCTTTCTGCACCTCTCTTCCCTCTTTCTGCACCTCTCTTGCCTCTTTCTGCACCCCTCTTGCCTCTTTCTGCACTCCTCTTGCCTCTTTCTGCACCTCTGTTGGTTCTTTCTGCACTTCTCTTGCTTCTTTCTGCACCTCTCTTGCCTCTTTCTGCACCCTCTTCTGACTTCTCTTGCCTCTTTATGTACCTCTCTTGCCTCTTTCTGTACTTCTCTTGCCTCTTTCTGCACCTCTCTTACCTCTTTCTGCACCTCACTTGCTTCTTTCTTCATTTCTTCTGCTTCTTTATGCACCTCTCTCGCCTCTTTCTGCACTTCTCTTGCCTCTTTCTGCACCTCTCTTGCCTCTTTCTGCACCTCTCTTCGCCTCTTTCTGCACTCTCTCTTTGCCTCTTTCTGCACCTCTCTTGCCTCTTTCTGCACCTCTCTTGCCTCTTTCTGCACCTCTCTTGCCTCTTTCTGCACTCTCTTGCCTCTTTCTACCTCTCTTGCCTCTTTGCTCTTCTCTTGCCTCTTTCTGCACCTCTGTTTCTTCTTTCTGCACATCTCTTGCCTCTTTCTGCACCTCTTACTTCTTTCTGCACCTCTCTTGCCTCTTTCTGCACCCCTTTTGCCTCTTTCTGCACTTCTCTTGCCTCTTTCTGCACCTCTGTTGCTTCTTTCTGCACTCTCTCTTGCCTTCTTTCTGCACCTCTCTTGCTTCTTTCTGCACCTCTCTTGCCTCTTTCTGCACCTCTCTTGCTTCTTTCTGCACCTCTCTTGCCTCTTTCTGCACCTCTCTTGCTTCTTTCTGCACTTCTCTTGCTTCTTTCTGCACTCTCTTGCTTCTTTCTGCACCTCTCTTGCCTCTTTCTGCACCTCTCTTGCCTTCTTTCTGCACCTCTCTTGCCTCTTTCTGCACCTCTGTTGCTTCTTTCTGCACCTCTCTTGCTCTCTTTCTGCACTCTCTCTTTGCCTCTTTCTGCACCTCTCTTGCTTCTTTCTGTACTTCTCTTACTTCTTTCTGCAACTCTCTTGCCTCTTTCTGCACCTCTCTTGCCTCTTTCTGCAACTTCTCTTCCTTCTTTCTGCACCTCTCTTGCCTCTTTCTGCACCTCTCTTGCCTCTTTCTGCACTTCTCTTGCTTCTTTCTGCACTTCTCTTGCCTCTTTCTGCATCTTCTCTTACCTCTTTCTGCACCTCTCTTGCCTCTTTCTGCACTGCTCTTTCCTCTTTCTGCACCTCTCTTGCCTCTTTCTGCACCTCTCTTCTCTTTTTCTGCACCCCTCTTGCCTCTTTCTGTACCTTTTCTTGCATCTTTCTGTATCCCTCTTGCCTCTTTCTGCACCTCTGTTGGTTCTTTCTGCACTCTCTTGCCTCTTTCTGTACCTCTCTTGCCTCTTTCTGCACCTCGCTTTCCACTTTCTGCACCTCTCTTGCTTCTTTCTTCACGTCTCTGGCTTCTTTCTGCACCTCTCTTGCTTCTTTCTGCACCCCTCTTGCCTATTTCTGTACTTCTCTTGCCTCTTTCTGTACCTCTCTTGCCTCTTTCTGCACTTCTTTTGCCTCTTTCTGCACCCCTCTTGCCTCTTTCTGCACCCCTCTTGCCTCTTTCTGCACCTCTCTTGCTTCTTTCTGCAATTCTCTTGCTTCTTTCTGCACCTCTCTTTCCTCTTTCTTCACCTCTCTTCCTGATTTCTGCACCTCTGTTGCCTCTTTCTGTACCTCTCTTCCATCTTTCTGCATTTCTCTTGCCTCTTTCTGCACCTCTGTTGCTTCTTTCTGCACTTCTCTTGCTTCTTTCTGCACCTCTTTTGCCTCTTTTCTATACCTCTCTTGCCTCTTTCTGCACCTTTCTTGCCTCTTTCTGCACTTCTATTACCTCTTTCTGCACTTCTCTTGCCTCTTTCTGCACCTCTCTTTCCTCTTTCTGCACCTCTCTTGCCTCTTTCTGCACCTCTCTTGCCTCTTTCTGCACTTCTCTTGCTTCTTTCTGCACCTCTCTTGCCTCTTTCTGCACCTCTCTTGCCTCTTTCTGCACCTCTCTTGCCTCTTTCTGCACCTCTCTTCCCTCTTTCTGCACCTCTCTTGCCTCTTTCTGCACCTCTCTTGCCTCTTTCTGCACTTCTCTTGCCTCTTTCTGCACCTCTCTTGCTTCTGTCTGCACCCCTTTTGACTCTTTCTGCACCCCTCTTCCTTCTTTCTGCACTTCTCTTGCCTATTTCTGCACCCCTGTTCTCTCTTTCTGCACCTCTCTAGCCTTTTTCTGCACCTCTCTTGCCTCTTACTGCAGTCGTCTTGCCTCTTTCTGCACTTCTATTGCTTCTTTCTGCACTTCTTTTGCTTCTTTCTCTACATCTCTTGCCTATTTATGTATCCCTCTTCCCTCTTTCTGCACCCCTCTTCCCTCTTTCTGCACTTCTCTTGCCTCTTTCTGCACCTCTCTTGCCTCTTTCTGCACCTCTCTTGCCTCTTTCTGCACCTCTCTTGCTTCTTTCTGCACTTCTCTTGAGTCTTTCTCCACTCCTTTTCCCCTTTTCTGCACTTCTCTTGCCTCTTTCTGCACCTCTGTTGCTTCTTTCTGCGCTTCTCCTACTTCTTTCTGCACTCTCTTCTTCTTTCTGCACCTCTCTTGCTTCTTTCTGCACTCCTCTTGCCTCTTTCTGCACCCCTCTTGCCTCTTTCTGCACCTCTCTTGCCTCTTTCTGCACTTCTCTTGCCTCTTTCTGCACCTCTGTTGCTTCTTTCTGCACTTCTCTTGCCTCTTTCTGCACCCTCTTACTTCTTTCTGCACTCTCTTCCCTCTTTCTGTACCACTCTTGCCTGTTTCTACACCTCTCTTGTCTCTTTCTGCACTTCTCTTGCCTCTTTCTGCACCTCTGTTGCTTCTTTCTGCACATCTCTTGCTACTTTCTGCACTCTCTTGCTTCTTTCTGCACCCCTCTTGACCTCTTTCTGCACCGTTCGTCCATCTTTCTGCACCTCTCTTGCTCTGCTTGCACTTCTTTTGACTCTTTCTGTACTTCTCTTGCGTCTCTCTGCACCTCTGTTGCTTCTTTCTGCACTTCTGTTGCCTCTTTCTGCACCTCTCTTGCTTTTGTCTGCATGCCTGTTGCCTCTTTCTGCACCCCTCTTGCCTCTTTCTGCACCTCTCTTGCCTCTTTCAGCACTTCTTTTGCCTCTTTCTACAAATTTGTTGCTTCTTTTTGCACTTCTCTTGCCTCTTTCTGCACCCCTCTTCCTTCTTTCTGCACCTCTCTTGCTTGTTTCTGCACCTCTCTTGCTTTTTTCTGCACCCTCTTACCTCTTTCTGCACTCCTTTTCCCTCTTTCTGCACTTCTCTTGCCTCTTTCTGCACCTCTGTTGCTTCTTTCTGCACTTCTCCTACTTCTTTCTGCACTTCTCATTCTTCTTTCTGCACCTCTCTTGCTTCTTTCTGCACCCCTCTTGCCTCTTTCTGCACTTCTCTTGCTTCTTTCTGCACCTCTCTTGCTTCTTTCTGCACTTCTCTTGCCTCTTTCTGCACCCCTCTTGCTTCTTTCTGCACCTCTCTTGCCTCTTTCTGCACCTCTCTTGCCTCTTTCTGCACTCTCTCTTGCTCTCTTTCTGCACCTCTCTTGCTTCTTTCTGCACCTCTCTTGCTCTCTTTCTGCACTTCTCTTGCCTCTTTCTGCACCTCTCTTGCTTCTTTCTGCACCTCTCTTGCCTCTTTCTGCACTTCTCTTGCTTCTTTCTGCACTTCTCCTGCCTCTTTCTGCACCTCTCTTGCCTCTTTCTGCACCTCTCTTACTTCTTTCTGTACCTCTCTTGTTTCTTTCTGCACTTCAGTTGCTTATTTCTGCAGCTCTCTTGCTTCTTTCTGCTCCTCTCTTTCCTCTTTCTGCACCTCTCTTGCCTCTTTCTGCATCTCTCTTGCCTCTTTCTGCACCTCTTGCCTCTTTCTGCACCTCTCTTGCCTCTTTCTGCACCTCTCTTGCCTCTTTCTGCACCTCTCTTGCCTCTTTCTGCACTTCTCTTGCCTCTTTCTGCACCTCTCTTGCCTCTTTCTGCACTTCTCTTGCCTCTTTCTGCACCTCTCTTGCCTCTTTCTGCACCTCTCTTGCTTCTTTCTGCACTTTTCTTGCCTCTTCCTGCACTTCTCTTACTTCTTTCTTCACCTCTCTTGCCTCTTTCTGCACCCCTGTTGCCTCTTTCTGCACCTCTCTTGCCTGTTTCTGCACCTCTCTTGCCTCTTTCTGCACTTCTCTTGCCTCTTTCTGCACCTCTATTGCTTCTTTCTGCACTTCTCTTGCCTTCTTTCTGCACCATCTCTTGCCTCTTTCTGCACTTCTCTTGCCTCTTTCTGCACTTCTCTTGCTTCTTTCTGCACTTCTCTTGCCTCTTTCTGCACCTCTCTTGCCTCTTTCTGCACCTCTCTTGCCTCTTTCTGCACTTCTCTTGCCTCTTTCTGCACCTCTCTTGCCTCTTTCTGCACCTTCTCTTGCCTCTTTCTGCACCTCTTCTGTTGCTCTCTTTCTGCACTTCTCTTGCTTCTTTCTGCACCTCTTGTCTCTGACTTCTCTTGCCTCTTTCTGCACTCCTCTTGCCTCTTTCTGCACCCCTCTTGCCTCTTTCTGCCCCCCTTCTTGCCTCTTTCAGCACCTTTCTTGCATCTTTCTGCACCCATCTTCCCTATTTCTGCACCTCTCTTGCCTCTTTCTGCACCCCTCTTCGCCTCTTTCTGCACCTCTCTTGCCTCTTTCTGCACCTCTCTTGCCTCTTTCTGCACCTCTCTTGCCTCTTTCTGCACCTCTGTTGCTCTCTTTCTGCACTTCTCTTGCCTCTTTCTGCACTCTCTTGCCTCTTTCTGCACCTCTCTTGCCTCTTTCTGCACCTCTCTTGCTTCTTTCTGCACCTCTCTTGCCTCTTTCTGCTACTTCTCTTGCCTCTTTCTGCACCTCTCTTGCCTCTTTCTGCACCTCTCTTGCCTCTTTCTGCACCTCTCTTGCCTCTTTCTGCACCTCTCTTGCTTCTTTCTGCACCTCTCTTGCCTCTTTCTGCACTCCTCTTCCCTCTTTCTGCACCTCTCTTCTCTCTTTCTGCACCTCTCTTGCCTCTTTCTGCATTTCTCTTGCCTCTTTCTGCACCTCTGTTGCTTCTTTCTGCACCTCTCTTGCCTCTTTCTGCACTCTCTTGCTTCTTTCTGCACCTCTCTTGCCTCTTTCTGCACCTCCTCTTGCCTCTTTCTGCACTTCTCTTGCCTCTTTCTGCACCTCTGTTGCTTCTTTCTGCACTTCTCTTGCCTCTTTCTGCACCTCTTCGCTTCTTTCTGCACCTCTCTTGCTTCTTTCTGCACCTCTTGCCTCTTTCTGCACCTCTCTTTGCCTCTTTCTGCACCTCTCTTGCCTCTTTCTGCACTTCTCTTGCCTCTTTCTGCACCTCTCTTGCTTCTTTCTGCACTTCTCTTGCTTCTTTCTGCACCCTCTTGCTTCTTTCTGCACTCTCTTGCTTCTTTCTGCACCTCTCTTGCTTCTTTCTGCACTTCTCTTGCCTCTTTCTGCACCTCTCTTGCTTCTTTCTGCATCTCTCTTGCTTCTTTCTGTACTTCTCTTGCCTCTTTCTGCACCTCTCTTTCTTCTTTCTGCACCTTTCTTCCTCTTTCTGCACATCTCTTGCTTCTTTCTGCACCTCTATTTCTTCTTTCTGTACCTCTCTTGCCTCTTTCTGCACTTCTCTTGCCTCTTTCTGCACTCTCGTTGCTTCTTTCTGCACTTCTCTTGCCTCTTTCTGCATCTCTCTTGCTCTTTTTCTGCACTTCTCTTGCCTCTTTCTGCACCTCTCTTGCCTCTTTCTGCACCTCTCTTGCCTCTTTCTGCACCTCTGTTGCCTCTTTCTGCACCTCACTTGCTTCTTTCTGCACTCCTCTTGCCTCTTTCTGCACTCCTCTTCCCTCTTTCTGCACTCCTCTCTTGCCTGTTTCTGCACTCTC